>CM063505.1:5343600-5473600 GCA_032207245.1 Pardosa pseudoannulata
CATCGTCTAAAATAGAATGAACTGTTTCATGGCCACTGGGGTTGTTACTCCCGAATTCCTAACCTCCCAAAAGCGAACAAACTGGGATCGACTTTTTTTTCCCACTCTATTCATAAACTTCTTTTAACACGATTCCGAGTTTTAATAAATCGAATAATGTCATTAAAACGAATGATTTCAACAGAAAATGGAACACTAGCAGATTCCTTTTGGATGGGTCGACAAACGAATTCGTCAGTCCCAACAGCGAGCGTTTGGGATCTGTTGAAAGCTCTTTAAAGGTGGAACTCTCTTTAACGCTTATGGTTCGAGCGATTTCGTTAAAAAGAGATCCATCTGTGTATACACACTTATAAGGTTCGAACGAATAGGGTGTCGTTAGCATTCTAATTTTTTCTTAGAAAATAATAATATTTTTTTTAGATGTTAGGGTCTTAAATGTGTGTCTTAAAGAAACTTATCGTTAAACCCATTTCATGAATAAAATTTTCGGAAAATTAATTGCATGGTCATTTTCGTTATTTGTACGCTGGAGCGAACCCAAACATGCGCATAACAGCCATATGCATCGATTATATATGCACCTAAAAATAGAACATTCGTGATAAGCCAACGGCGTTCGTACGCCACTTACCTCAGAGGATTCCCGTAGCATGCAAAAGATCCAGGACAGAGAGTTGTGCTGCTGGCCCACAGTAAACCAATTCCGGAACTGAAAAGAAATCTCTTCGGAATTTTCCCCTTTTTTTTTCCTTGTCCCGAAAAAGCGATTCGCGCCGCCAGCGAGCAGTCCGGCAACCGTCTGGTTCGGGACCGAGGGATCGACTGGAGGCTGGCAACGTGACGTCACGGCAGCCACATCGATCCGGCAAGGATCCGTTGCCGTTGCCACCTGCACTTGTGGGAAAGAGACCGGTTGCTCATATATAACACCCCCCCTCCGAATGCATAAAATTAAAAAGGTAAACGCTCTTTCTTTTTTACTACTTTTGTTCTTGCAAGTAAAATTTTGTCCACACCCAAAGATATTTCCTTGAATTATTATTTTAGCTGCATTCGCGGTACTATCGGAGCTCGACCGCGGATGCCTCGGAGCAGTGTTTCCCGATCTGTGGTACGCGTACCGTGGGTGGTACGCGAAAATAATCAGTAATGACGGACTTAAAATCTTAAAAAACTAAATCAAAAAATATCATACAGACAGATCTTTCCAAGTAGAAATCAAATGACACAATCGAAATCATTTTTGGTGAAGCATTTATAAAGAACAGGAACAATTTTCTGGGAAAGATCTTAAATTCCTATTACCGTCTACTGGTACGGAATAAGTAGAAAGAGCTTTTCTTCAAATAATTTTTTTTAAATACGAAACTGTACACACACACACACACACACACACATATATATATATATATATATATATATATATATATATATATATATATATATATATATAAAATCCAAAAATTAAAAACTACTGGACATTATAGCCCCTATTATTTTTACTTGCCCGGGTTACTGGGCAAGTAAAAATAATATAGGGGCCATAATGTCCAGTAGTTTTTGATTTCTGGATTATATTTTAGTTAGTAGGAAATAGTTATGTTATTTTCGGTATTTACAGCCTTGAATTACCATATTAAATCCAAGAGACACAGGTGTAAAATCCTCGATGAAAAAGTCCTCTGCCAAAGTCGTTTTCACGAAAGTGGGTTTCAGCGCAGATAAAATCCTACCGACTAAAATGTAATTGTTTATTCTAGTTACAATAATTATGCAGCCCCTATTGTTTTTATTTGTCCGGGCAACTGAGCAAGGAGAAAGCTAATCCGCTAACAGTAATAACGTTGCAGTAGGGCCCCATTGAAGATAACGGCGCAAGTTTAATTAAAACTTTATTTTATAGCTTTTAAAACAGACATCTTTACGAGTCAACGACAGACAAAGGAAAAACAAAAATCACTCTGCTCGAAGAGAGGAGCGCGCAAAAGCGAAGACAGAAACAATTTTCCCAAGGGACGAGAAACTTACTCAGCGAATTAAGTGTTAAGATCTGGAAAAAAACGCTTAACCATTGGCCGCCGACTGCTGGAAAACGTGTTGAATAGACAGAAAATTTACATCTATATAGGACAGAGAGCTTTGGGTTTTTGGTTTGGTTTGGAATGCTACGGTCTACTTTTTGCAACACGAGGGCTAATGAGACCGGGACCTACAGCTTAGAGCCGATTCCGAACGGCTACGGACATCCATGCCACAGTGGGATTCGAACCCACAAACTCCGGTACCGAAGGCCAGCACCCTAACCAACCGTCCATCGTTCGGCCAGAGAGCTTTGGGAAAATGTATCGAAAGAATTTTAAGAAGACGTTCCTTTGATGAAGACATTTAAAGGCTGGAAAAAAGATTTTAAGGAATTAGAATGGGAGAGAGGAGGTTTTGAAGGAAATATTAAAGTTAAATAATTTTGATATATTACATATACATATATATATATATATATATATATATATATATATATATATATATATATATATATATATATATATATATATATATATATATATATATATATATATATATATATATATATATATATATATATATACATATATATGTATATATATATGTATATATATATATATATATAGTATATCAAAATTATTTAGATTTAATATCTTTTTAAAACCCTCCTCTCTTCCATTCTAATTTCTTGAAATTTATATTTTCCCAGCCACAAAATATCTTGATCAAAGGAGTGTCCTTCGACTTAAAATTCTTCCAATACATTTCCCAAAGTTTTCTGTGCAAAAGATGTCCATTTTCTGTCCTTTCAATACATTTCCCAGCTGTCGTTGGCCAATGGCTTCGCTTTTTCCCCGATCTAGCAGTTAAATTCGCTAAGTTTCTTGTCCCTTCGGAAAATTCTGTCTAGCTGTTGGGTTTTAGTTTAGTTTAGTTTAGTTTGGTTTGGAGTGCTACGGTCTACTTTTTGCAACACGAAGGATAATGAGACAGGGACCTACAGCTTAAAGCCGATTCCGAACGGCTAAGAACATTCATGCAACTGTGGGATTCGAACCCACGATCTCCGGTACCGAACGAGTGCACCCTAACCAATAGGCCATCGTTCGGCCTAGCTGTGGGGTATACCTCTGTACCAGAAAAGTATTTCTCGTCTGCCGTCGACTAGCAAAGATGTCTTTTCAGAAGCTAACTCAATAAAGATTTCAGTTGTTCTCTTCATTGTGGTCCGACTGCAAATCATTAGGCTCGCTGCTTAGGCTTATCCCTGCCCAGTAGAACGGGCCAATAAAAACAATAGGGGCTACAATAATTATTGTGTCTGACAGATATTTTTCTCGATGACACACACACACACACATACATATATATATATATATATATTTATATTTATATATGTGTGTGTAATGTGATCCAGATTTAAGGCGAATGGAAAAGTCTTCTTGATAATAATAATTTTATTAACTCATAGTTCTATATGAGAGCAACTTGCGCCATTTTCATTGTTCGTGGCGGAGCTAAGGGTGGAATAGGCGTTCACAGTTCCATGTTCATGCGCTCACTGATCTTATTTGTTTGCAAGCACATCAAATAGCTCAAAAATGCTTCCGCCTGACCGGATGATCCCAAAAGTTTACGCGAGCGTGGGTCTTTTTCATTTATTTTATTATTATAAAAGAGTTCCCTTTTTAAAATCGTTTTTAACTCACGTAATTTCCAACTACCCCTTTTTTAGACCTGATATATATATATATATATATATATATATATATATATATATATATATATATATATATATATATATATATATATATATATATATATATATGTTACAATGAGTTTATAATCTAGCATGACGTTTAGGCGTTTCTCAATATCATTTATCACATTATGTGAAGGGAATAAATGATCCCACCCCCTATATAATACATAATACAATAAATTAAATACACTCCCAGAGACGAATTTTGCAAAATACAATCATTTTTACAAAGTGGTACAATTTAGAACGATGAACAGCTGCGTGGTACGTGAGCCAAAAAACGGTCGGAAAAAGTCGCTAAGAGGGTATAAGTTTTGTTCTAATTGGCCCACAAAATCATTAGAACGGAACGGATTTCGAATCGAGAGAGAACTTTTGGAGGGAGAATGACAAAATGTTCGAAAATTTTTAGAAAAACTCGTTTATACGCTAAATAACCCAAACCTAGTGATCACCCGTTTCGCTTCTTCGGTGTAAGAAATGACTTCCTCGGTGGTTTCATTTAACAATTTGTGAAAGACCCCACTCAGCAATTTTACCACCGTAAGCAACCCCCCCCCCACCACCATCCCACTCTCACTTTGGCTCCCTATGTAGCCAAAGTAAGAGAAATAATCGCTTTTAGTATCTCAAATATTTAGGAATATCTCGTTAGATACAAACTGAAAAACACTTTAATGTTAAAATAATTTCCGTCCGACGATATCAAAATGGCTGCCAGAAATAATTGTTGTCGGTAAAATAGAAAAAAAAATTCAAAATCAAAGCATTCCTTGTGGAGCGAGCTGCAAAATGAATTCCTTTTAAAATGATCTGATTATAATAAAAGGTTTCCTTAATAAGGTCCGGACTCATTGAGTTGAAGCGTTCATTTTTTTAAACCTCAAATATGTACACAAAGGGAAAAAGCAGAAATCCATTTACTCCTTTTTGTGAGAAATTGCCTTTTTGGAAATTTTAAAATGCCTGGAATCGATATCTTAAGGAGAAGTCAATTTCCTTTCTTTTATTCGGAACTTTTTGTTTTTGATTGAATACAAAAAAGACCGGTATAACAGAAATCTCGAAAGGCATTCAGATTTTAATAACAATAATAAAACTTTAATTCTCGAACAAACGAAAGGGAAACTGAGCTGCGAATCAGATCGGAGTTTCTGTATAAAATAAGATCGAATCCAACTTTGGGAGAGATAAAATCTGTAGCTGACACTGGCGGTAGCCTCCACCACTAATGAAGGCATATCAAGGCGAGACCATAGAGTGTTCGATTTGTCATATTCCCTTGTGTAAAGGAAAATCGGAACGATGGAATTTCCATGCCATCACGACTCGTATAAAGTGCAAAGCATCATCTCGTCCTAAAAATCTCTCGTTCTTTTGGGTGAGTGCAAAAGTTCTAACCGTTTTTTTTACCATATAGAAAAGCGAATAAAAGCAAAACGAACAGTACTTTTTATTGCACATAATCTCCATTTCTATCTTTGACCTCTTACCATTTTTCTGGTAGAACATGAATCCCACGGAGGTAAAATTCCAGCGATTTTGAGGCAAAAAAGTCTTGGAGGGCAGTTTCCAGAGCATCAAGCTCATCAAAGATTGTTTGACTGAAAGAATTTCTCAACGCACGAAATAGGTGATAGTCAAGAGAATAGGGAGAATGGAGTATAACCTCCCATTCCCAAAGCCCAGTAGAAATAGGTGATAGTCAAGAGAATAGGGAGAATGGAGTATAACTTCCCATTCTCCAAAACCCAGTCACTTTTGGCGAGTGATGACAGCAACATATGTCCTGGCTTTATCATGATGACGGATAGTACCGCGACGGTTGATGAGACCTGGCCACTTTGGACAGTAGAAGGTATCATTGATGGTTTGGTTGAATGGAAGGACCTCCCAGTGAATTATTTCCGTGAATTATTTCCTGCACATCCCACCACACACTCAATAACAACCTCTTGGGATGAAGTTCAAGTTTCGAAGTCTATGCAGGTGGATCAGAAGGGTGACACACAGTTCTGCGATGCTTTACGTTATGGTACATAACCCACGTCTCATCTCTTGACACAATTCGTGTCAAGAATCGGCCGTTTTTGTATCGCGAAAGCAAGAAAACACAGGTGGCGATTCGGTTATTCGGTTATGTGGTACCCATCGATTCAACTTTCTCGTAAAACCCAACTCGACCATTGTCCGGTGTACACTGAAGTTCTCCACTAATTCTTGCACGGTTGGGTTCAGGTTGATCTTTATGGCTTGGTCAATATCGTCTTCACCAACATCTGATGGTCGTGCACTCCTAGCCTGATCTTGGCAGCTTCAGTCTCTTTCCCTAGATTTACGAAACCATCTACAACATGTGCCTTTGTCTATTTCATCTTTCCCATACACTTAACAAACAATGCGACATGCTGCGGCTGCCCAACTCTTTTTATCGAACTCATATAACAAAAAATGTCTTATATGTTCCTTCTCGCTTTCCACATTACACCTTATGAGCAGTTTTTTTTTTTTTTTTGTTTTTGTTTTTTTTTTTTTTCTTTGGTCGAAGATTTGCGTCATTACGATGTCATGTGTGACGTCAATTCCATTGCAAATTTGCATATCCAAAAACGGATAGAACTTTCGCACTCACCCAATAAATGGAAATGTTTCGCGTTTACAATACTTTCTTCACGAACAAAGGCCTCGCTTTAGAAGTAGAGCGTTCAGCACTAAAAGGAATATCTTGAGGTGATAGAAGGAAAACTTTCGCTTAATCGGGGTGCATTGCTTCAAATGTCACATTGTGAAGAACTGCAGAAAGTTAACCTGTTACAAGTGAGGTGAAACGCCAGATAATATAAAATGATAAATACTTATAGTGCTCCATTTTTTCATACCTATATGAAATCTATATTTTTGAATTCGAATCGATTCGCTTTGCCTATAATCTGAAGCCCTTTTTTCGTTCTTCTCATTATCTTTTATTGAAATATTAAAAGCAATGGTTATGATTCGCTTATCTTTTATCACTTGGCGAAGTCGTTTCCCAAATGGCTTCATTTCACAACTTTTGACTGGCAGATTTAAACTTGTCCTTATCTTTTACAAGTCGATTATTTTGGGGGGTGGTTGTTGTTTCATTAAAATAAATTACGACAACTTCTGTTTTTCATTGATGAGATTTAATCATATGAACGGTAAAGACATTTTCATAAAAATGTATTGGGTTATAATTTTATAAACGATAAGGGGTGTTTTCAAACAGTTAATGTTTAGAAAATTGCTTCAACGAAATTTTAAATTTAATATTATGCATTTTTGTTCTATGTCTGTAACTATTTTCTAAACACTTCCTTTCTGTATTATTTTATGAATGTATGAACTTCTGTTTTATTCACAAACTTGTTTGTTATCTGACACATGAGGTGAAATTTTTTACAGTTGTCATTCAATTCATTTGCAATTAGTTCAGAAAATTAACCATTTGGGCTCTGCATATTAGGGAACAGACTTTCTCTTCAACAGACAATACCCATTTCCACCATTACTCAATCCAATTTCACTAGTTTAAGCGTTACAAAGGGGGTCAGGGAAACAAAAAAATTTCATTTCTATTTTTTAATTTTAAGGCAATTTTTGTTTTATAATGCTCCCTTACATAAGTTTTCCTATATGCTTCGTTTCTTTATTGATCGGACAGCCCTTTGTGGGCCTTCCTTTCGCTAGGGTTGGTCCCTCATCAATTCAATGAACCCACCTTAGTCGGGCACCAATCGGTTAGAACTTGAAGATGTTAAAGAGGAGAGGTTCATTTTGCCCACAAACTTGGTCGCAATGGCCAAGTTCTCACATGATACCTGGGAGGGTTGTACGCGAAGGCTGAGGGGTGTTCTGCTTGGTCCCTGCTTCTCAATTACGTGGACCTACTTTGAGCAAACTCGTTCTTTCACCCTAGCCGTGCTCTTCACAAAAACGAAAGAGGCACCTTTCGTATCCTATGGCTTACGTCCTTGGCTTTGTCAAAGGGCATAAATAACAACAGAAATTGCTGAGATCGTTCTTTCACCCTCGAGGTGCTCATTAAACAGTAGACGCACCCCTTGCCTTCATACGAGTATCCTATGGCTGACTTCCTTGGTTTGTCCAATGGGCAGAAGTAACAACAACAACCACGTTTTATGCTATTGTAACGGCACGTCATCAATACGTCAACTTGCGTGCATAACAAAACACCTCTGGAATCCAAGGCATATAGATGGGATCCTTTTTCTTTCTCTTCTAGTTCCGGGACTGCTTTTTAAACGTAGAATTTCCTCCTCGACGTCGGTTGTTACAGCATCCAAATAAAACAACCCTCCACTCTTTGACACCCCAGTTAGCGACATAAACGTGACCTACCACCTACCTAGTTATTTTTGTGTTGTCAGACGGGACTCCGAAATAAACAGGTCATCACCGGTATTAATTTACAAAGCATTTATGGTGAGGGAATAAAAGAAAACCTCACGAATCCACCTCCGTATCCCTTTCTTTCCTCTTTTAGCTGTTTTATTTTCTGCTCGTTGTCATTTTTGTGTTTATTGATAGAAATCTCTGGATTAGAGGGCTCGGCCCAGGCAATCCAGTTGCACCATCGCCTTGTATGCCTTGTATCACTCGCTGAACCTCAGAGCCAGACCATCAGCAGCTAAAAAATCATGGACGAGCGGTCTCAATAAAGGATATCATCGAACGTTGGGTTACTGTAAGTGACTCGCCCGTCTCAGTCGATGAAAGAATTGAAGGATGTGGTGCGAATAATAGAGCATTGTCCATCAACTGTATTGACAAATGAAAAAAAAATCACCAGTTTTCCGATAATGGTCTTTTATGACACCCAAATTTTGGGATGTTTCAAACAGAGCGATTGTGTTGGAGGAATGCGATCGTCGACTGACTGTTGGGAAAATTCCACATGAAGATTGTTTTCCTGTGTCAGTCAGACTCCAAGTGCTTAACCACACCCCGGAGGTCAATTGAGGGCGGGGGGGGAGAGATATAACATTTCTTACCGATGTTCCCTGGTGAGAGGAGAAAGAAGTGGAAGGGAGATATAGTTCGATTCTTCAACTAGAGAGTCATTCTTTTAGCGTCATCGTCTGACTGAGGCGGTGAAATCATTTTAGGGACTTCGTCTCCCTTCGATTGATGTAACTTAAGTCATTTTTTCTGTTTTATATCTTACTTTTAATATTGTAAGAAGAAAGGCTTTATCATATTTATCATTAAAACTTCCATTCATCAAATGGACTCAAACTGCATTATGCCGGCATGATTAAGATGTGGACAAATATATAAATTAACATTCAACCTACAGTTCAGTCCTACAGTTGCATTTCTTTAGTTTGTCGAAAAACAGATCAACTCCCGAAGCAGCTCGTCTCGGGAGAGATGGTCATCCGTCCAAAGCACTTTAAGGTCTCTCCTCTTCTTTTCTCTTTTGTATTCACAAGCCCAAAAACTTTCAGCTCCTCCCCTCTCAAAAGAGGATCCACCAGCAAAACTGTATCTTCAGAGAGACCGCTTCTTACCCTCTCGTCTTTGAGTTTCGCTCAAGCCACCTCCCCCATATTTCTTTCTGTTTTCTCAACCGTTTGCGAAATTGTCAGGTCCGGAGATTTTATGATTCCAGTAGCCAAGTGTCTCCCACCACCGAGTAACATAGGATGGAGGGATCAAAGGGTGGATCCTCTGATATCAAGAGGGGCGTACATATTGTAAACACTGGTCGTAGGTTCAAAATCTTACAAATGCAGTTTCAGAAGACAGTAAACGAATGAAAGTTGTTCTCTCTTAAAAATGATTCTAACAGTTTTCCTGGGAGATGAATCATTTTAAATTTCATGTTGTTAAGTTCCATTTCTCGAACCTCGACTGAGGGAAGTTTTGCTATTTTGGGATGAGTAGCTAGAGGTATATTTATTCCAAAATTCAAATTATTTTGGACACTAACAATTAAAACAACACATTCGTTTAAATTTAATTGCCATTATAAGCTTCATAAAATATAAAGAGAGATTACGATTTATCCTTGCAGAAGATTTTTTTACGAGATCATTTAAAGAGAAATAATGTATCTAGAAATAAACAACATTACTCGCGTGACATAAGGGTTAAATAATTTTCAAACAATAAAATGAAAAAAAGGAAAGAAATAGGCCAATTTAGAAACACGACGTATGTATATAGAGATGATCGTTTGGAAAGGATTTTGTAACTATTTTTTTATCGTTTGTATTTCGATATTATAAAAAAAACGTTCATAATAATCGTCTGCTACTATTTTGTAATGAAAACAAAGATTTATTTTTAAAGTGACTCCTAAAACCAGGACTTTGAATCGTAATTTTTTTTCTTCGGGTTTCCGTTTCGGTTCAACTGAAAAAAAGATATATCGGTTCAGTTGAAAAACGATATATCGGTATCGGATTTCGTTCCGCCCAAAATAACGGTTTTCGGTTCAGTTCCGGATGAAAATTTTTATTTTATGTATATTCCTACTTGTACTAAAAATATATTTCTATCATAAATCAAAAGTATAATTCTATCAGAATTTAGAATACTTTATTCTTTAAATGGTACACTGCGTGTATTGATACAATTAACCAGCGTGTACGATACGCGCGGCAAGCAGAGTACGGCGAGCTTTGGCATTGTTATCCATTATCAAAACGCTAGCATATAACACTAGCATATGATGGGATCAGTAAAATTTTTAATTTTTCTCAATTGCAAAGTACCCCATGAGGCAGGTAAAAAAATGGTTTGTTTTTTGGCTGAGAATTTTCTGGTACGCGCTCCATAATGTGTTTATCTTTACTGACCGTATCTTAGTTGCCAACTTTAATTTATCTTGTCGCATTTCCTGATTGGATGGAGAGCAGAGGTTTTAATATGGACAGTGATTGTTTGGAGATCTATATGAATGATGTACAAAATGGAGCGAATCGATCGCAAACTGTGTGGTTATGTATAAAAAACAAACACACAAACGAACAAACTTCTTCATTTTCAAACATATATAACTTAAACGCTAGATATTTATGAGTCCACGAAATAGACTCCTAGACTTTTATGAAAAGAATGTGTTGTTAACACCGATGATAAAATTTTCATGGCAACAAAAAATAATCGAAGATTCAATTTGCAACTACCCCATTATGTACCTAATCTATTATTTAAGCCAAATATAAAAGAAAATTATTGACGTCCTATCTAAGTTCAGCAATAAAACGTGTGAAAATAAGGCAGACGATATTTAAATAATTTAAAACAAGAAATGATTAAATGACAGGAATGACGTCATAATGCTATAAAATATGCTATTTTTACCTATTGATTATGTGATAAATTGATAGATTTTAATCGCCTACTCTTAACTGGATAAAATAGGACTCAAAATAATGGCATTAAACACTCTAAAAGGGGAGAAGGGGTAGATTTCGAACGTTTTAAAGACGAAATTATTTTTCGCTGTGATAGGAAGCCTATTTATACCAATTTATTTTAGAATCGGATCGATAGTTTAGAAGAAGATAAACTTTACTGGCTTTTGAATTTTGCTAACCCTAACTCATCAAGAATCCAATATGGATGTCTCTATCCATTCCAGGTCCAACCACTTCAGAAAGCCAACTAGTTTCAGTAAGCGTATAATCATTTCTTATTTTAAATTATTTAAATATCGTCTGCCGTATTTTCACACTTTTTATCACTGGATTTAGATATTATGTCAATAATTTTCTTATATAATTGTATTAAATAATAGATTAGGTACATATGGGATAATTTTAAATTGAATCATCGATTAATTTTTGTTCCAATGAAATTATTATCATTGATATTAACAACATATTCTTTTCATGAAAGTCTAGGAGTCTATTTCGCAGACTAATAAATATACATATCTAGTGTTTAAATTATATATATTTGAAAATTAAGAAATTTGTTCGTTTGTGTTTTATTTTTTAAACATAACCACACGGTTGGACTCAATGAGTCCAACGTGATTCTAAACTGCACAGTATCGGGAGACTTTAGAGGAGTATGAATATAAACAAATGATTGAGCGTTATCAGGTAATTTTCAGCAAATAAACAAACTATTTTTGTACTTGCCGTATAGGGTACTTCCCAATTCTGGGAAATAAAAAATTTTACTGATCCCTTCATGTGACGGGCTATATGCTAGTAATGATATAATGGGCAATTTATCCCAACACAAAGGTAAAAGGAATTTACAATGACTTGGGTGCAGTCGAGAGAACAAAGAACAGAATTTTGGAAAAAGAAATAAAGTTTATTCTAGCATCATCTCCCGATAGGTTCTGGGGGTGAAAAACCCGTACACGACAATTTAGAGGCGTGTGAGCCATCCAATCAGGGTTATCATGGGATAGTCACTTGGGGGACGCCTGTGACGTGGTTAAGCGTCACCAACTTACATGAGAACATTGGAAATCAACAAAAATTAATTTTTGGTGTATTCGTACTCGTCAACGATAAAGAAAGAACAAAAGGTATTCGCTAAGGTTTGCTATGAGAAAATAGGGATACAGATGCGATAAGGCTTTTGTTGCCACATTTGGCGGCTTTTTCGAGCCTTTTGCCGGGCGATAACTGATTAGCTTTTACTTCCCTGAAGTTGGAGCTTTGTGGTGGCAACCCTGGTTCGTTCTTTAAGCCCCATTGGTGCACGTGACCACCCGGCGCCTTTTTGAATAATTTCTCTGGATTTTTCTAATTATACTGGATTTGTGTAGTTCGGACGTGCTCGCGTGGTGAGGTCGCTGGTCAGGTTGTACCTTTTTTTTTATCTTTTTAGTTAGTATCTGTCGTTGTGCACCACATGGCTTTTAAGAAACCAAAGATATTTCTTTAGCGTTACTGGAGCGTTGCGTTAGTTCGAACGGCGCCTTTTTGAATAATTTCTAGAAAGTTCTTTAGCGGTTTAGCTTTAGTAGTTCGGAAATGCTCGCGTGGCGAGGTCGCTGGTCAGGTTGTACCATTTTTTTTTTTATTTTTGTTAGTACTAGTGTGCATTTACTGCAGACTGTTGAGCACACTTTCTTTTTTTTTAATATGTAGTAGAATGTGTGTATGTTTTATGCATTTATAATTGTTGAACCAACTCACAAATTTTAAATTTGTTTTAAATTCGTATGTCCTTACTTCTTTTTTTAATGTTTATTAAAATGTTTATGTTTTATGTATTTATAGTTGTAATAATATAGGAGGGTTGAGGGGGGGTCCCCCTCACAAATTTTACATTTGTTTTAAATTTGTTTCTGCAGTAAATTTGTTTATCCATCCATATGTTTTTTTCTTGGTGATCTTTCAGAAAACGCCATTTTTGTTTGGCGACTTCCAAAAATGAAGTTTCTTGCCAAGATCGCCAAGAAAAAAACTTGGCGGCAGGAAGAGCGCAGGTATCGCATCTGTTCTATAATTTAAACAGGATTATCTCTAAAGTTCCAAATTTTCCCCATCCACGTTTAGTTTTCTGAATATTGGCTTTATCAGCTACATAATAGCTTTTCAAGACTTAATGAGACATGGACTTACTGCTTAAAGTCGATTTCGAACATCCATGCCAACAGCGGGATTTAAACCCGCGGACTCCGATACCAGAGAGGAGCTTCATTTTGATTAGAATAAAAAATTTCAGCGCAACTGTAAAACGATTACAAGTTGGAAGATTGTTGTACTTAAGGAATCTGTGTACGTTGAAAATGTCATTTTTGGCCAAAAATCATAATTATTTTTTATTTCTTTATTGTAAAATTTCAACTTTTAGGCATCTAAATCCGTTTTTGTTTTGTCTCTACGGCATTTTAAAGAAAGGTGACATATATTTAAACATCAGTGACAGTTGTCAAAACAAAACGGAAGTAGCGACTTCGGATCCGGAAGTTTGTGAATTTAAAGCCTTTTAAAGAGCATTTTTTGGACAAAACTTTTTATATTTTCATGAAGATAAGTTTAAACATTTTTCTAGTATTTTTAATAATGAGCAACTTGGCAATTAGAAACTTTTAAAGGGAATTTTAAATATGTATTTTAATTTTTTAACAGTTAAAGTTGCTTTCATAAACTTCACTCAGAACGGTATTTTTAATAAAATGTCGAAACTTGAAATGTGATTTCTCAAAAAGTTCTTGAAATATTTTGTTGAAAATTATTATGAATGCTTTTGATAGTATTTACTAGTGAATGACCTAAAAGCTTTCAATTTGGATAATTTTTAACGATGTTACACTCATAGTTAGATATAAAGGTAACGAAAATTCGTTAAAAATTCAATGTGCATGATTTCGAAGGACCCAAATTTTTTACCAAATGTAAATTAAGCAAAGATTTTTAGGTGATTCACTAGTCCAGTGTATAAGAAATGTGATGCATAAAAAATATTGAAATAATTTAATTTATTAAAAAACGAGACCTTTCGAAAAAAAAAACCAATTTATTTACTAAATTTTCTTTCTTTATTAGAAATTTCATAAAAACTTCTCCAGGAATAAATTTTTTAAGTGTAATTCTCTATGATAATATAAAAAATAAATCAAAAAATGTAAAAACATGAACTAATTTTTACGTTTAAAGAAAAAAGTTCTCCCAACGTAGACTGATACCTCAACACTAGAATTACGGAAGGGGTCATTTTGACCCCTAGTAAACTTTTATCTCTGACAGCTCTTCTTTTTCTTTTTTTTTTTTGCAAATATCTTAATTTTTTCTCGACTTTTCCTAAATCATTGGGATTTACAAAATAGTAAACATTTTAAGAAAATTCTATTTTTGTTTTAGCCCTAACAAATGATTAAACCTAGAAATACGGCAAGTGTCATTTTGAGAGAAAAGAAATGTGAATACATTCCATTGTATTATCTGAAGACTTACTTCTGTAAACTAATTTTATTTGCACCTTCTAAACAAAATACAAACAAAGGAAAAGAATAGGATGGGTTTGCATAGTCACATCTGCCAGTCACATTATTTGAAATATGTGCAATAGTTTTCTTTGTGGAAAGAAAACAGAAAAAAGTGATTAATTACGAGCTGAACGTTGAGATGAACGTTTATAGATTTTTCGCAGATATTTTGTTTATTATTCATAACAAGTTTTAATGGAAAATTTTATTCTATTTACATGAATTTATTATAGTGACGTACTAATGGTGCGTGTAAAAGGACTAAAGCATGAAGAAATCAGGAAACTGGCGCAAGAACTATCTGATGCTGATTTCGGCTCTGAAATCGAAAATATTTCTACATATAAAGATGGAAACATTTTGTGATTCTGAATTTATTATAGAGAGTAATCAGGCAATATCATCCTCAAGCTAAAGTGAAAGTACAGATGTATTTGTTTCTACGAGTTCAAATTCTGCCGTACCTAAGAATGCCAAAGCCTGAACTAGTAGATGTTCAAAAGGGAATATGAAATTCAACGTAATTCAGATTAACACTTGTAAAGAAATTGCTACTGATGGAGCTGTATGGAAAGTAGAAAATGCTCCAAATACTTCTGTGTTATTTTAATTTCTTTTTCACAATTATCTATGTATATATATATATATATATATATATATATATATATATATATATATATATATATATATAAATGAATTTGTGTCTGTCTGTCTGTGTGTACTCGATAGACTCAAAAACCATGCATCCAATCGCCGTGAAAATTTGGGAAATTCTTAGGTATATCCCTGGGAAGGTTTTTGTAAATTTTTAACGTTCGAAATTCATTCCTTCCCCCTTTTTCGAGCATTTCATGTCATTATTCCAAGCATTATTTTCCCCGATTAAACGCAAACGATTAATTTTTTAATTTATCGCATCATAACTAAGTGAAAGAAGCAATATTTCTAGCAATGTGACGTCATCCCAAGTAATTGTTTTAAACGCAGTTTTCCTCGGTTAAAAGCAGGAGATTAAAATTTTCAATTTATCACATAATAAATAGGTGAAAATGATATTTTTCTATCATTATGACGTCATTCATTTAAATATTTCATTTATTCATTTCTTATTTTATATTATTTAAAATCGTCTGCTTAGTATCTATTCGATTTGAACTGAAATTTGAGATATAAAGTGATTCACTTTCATTTCTATGTGACGCAAATTATAGCATTTTTATTATATGAGAACTAATTTTAAATTTAATCCTTCGTTAATTTTTACGTTACAATGAAATATTTATCAACAATATTCTAACAACAAAAAGTACAGATTTCAGTGACTCTCGTGGGCAAATAAAAACCTATCCTTTTATATAGTTATCTTTATATTCATATGGTTGTCAATACGAATGTGTGTTTCTGTTTCATACTAAACCATGTGGTTTGGACAACATTTATTATTACCAACAAAATTAACACTGTTGCTGTCAAAACCTCTGCTTCCTATTCTACGACGTAATATGGCAAGATCTATTAACGTTGCTAAACAACGTACAGTAGTAATACAGTAATGTAATTTAGGGTTAAACTTATTTTTTACCATAAAAAAAGTTTGAGCAAATTTAATATGACACAAATTCGATAATAAAAACTGAATATTGTTATAATACGCTTATAATAGAAATATATAAATATGCCAGTGACTCGAACTGAACTCTGACGAATTTATAGAGTTATGCACGAAAAAAATCTTTGTTTAAAAGTAATATATTAAGTTCACCGTAGCGAAGCACGGGCACACTTCCTAGTATCATATAAAGAAATATGCAGATATGTTATCAAGGGGTCAAAATGACACCAGCCGTAATTCTAGGTATACAAAGACCACCGTAATTCTAGTGTTAAGACAATTCTTCAGATGAATCCAGCAATGCAACTCAGATATCGATAGAACACTATTTTAAAAGTCCACTTTTAGGAAACAAAAGTAAAATTCTTTTATTTGCCATCTTGAATTTTGACTGTACATTAATTCCCCCTTCTTCTTCTGACGAATATTAATCCCCCAGATGGGAGCAGTCAGACAACAGAGTAAAAAAAAAGTGATATTTTTAAAGATCGGCACTCGAGGAGTGCCTACGACTGCAGAAAAAGGTGAATTGTTCGTGCCGGCACAAAAGGAGATGGGGCGCAGAGATTAAAAGGGTCGGGAAATGACTTAACCTTCAAACACACTTCAAAGTCATTGCGAATCGTTCTATTTGAACGGCATCGAACTCCTTTCAACGACGCGATACAATAATTAAAACCTTATGACAGCGTTTAAAACGGGTTTTTCTGGTTTATCTACTTAATCCACTTAAATTTGCTAAAATCCTTTCAATTGAGTTTATTTTCTCACCGGTCTTATTTTGTCACTCAAAGCGCTCTTGTTTCAAAATTTATTTTACATTTATATCAAGCGATTAATATTTTCATTTGCAGATGCATTTGTTCTCTTTAAATGATCTGGCAAAAAACGGAGCAGTGTTTCCGTTAGTCCCAGCAAAGATCAACGGTCAAATATAAGCGTTTTATTTCTTTATATTATACTAGCCTATAACCCGTCGTAGGAGGGAATCAGTAAAATTTTTAATTTTCCAGAAATGTAAAGTACCTTATAAGGCAGGTAAAAAAAGAGTTTGTTTTGGGGCTGAGAATTACACGCTCAATAATTTTTTTTTATCTTCCTACTCCTCTAAAGTCTCCCGATACTGTGAATGCAGTTTAGAATCACATTGAATTCATTTAGAAAGATAATTCCAAGCTACGTCGAAATTATTGTTAAGTTCTTTTCAATTTTTTCTTGCCACAGTATTTAATGGAAGTAAAGAAACGAAACTATCATTTTCACTACACCCTCGAGGTAGATAGAATTTGTTGTTAATACAGGTGATAAAATTTTCATGGCAACAAAAAATAGTCAATAATAATCAAAAAATAATAATGATTCAATTTAAAATTATCACGTGTGTACCTAATCTATTATTGAAGCCAAATATAAAAGAAAATTATTGACGTCATATCTAAGTTCAGGGATAAAACGTAAGAAATTAATGCAGACGATATTGAAATAATTTAAAATGAGAAATGATTCAATGAGATGGTTAAAGGAATGACGTCATAATGCTGGAAAAATTGTTATTTTTACCTATTTATTATGGGATAAATTGATAAAATGAATCACCTGCTCTTAACCAGGGAAAATAGGGCTCGAAATAAGGGCATTAAACACTGGAAAAGGGGGGAGGAAGGGGTGGATTTCGAACGTTTTAAAGGCGACAGTATTTTTTGCTATGATATGAAGCTTGTTTATACCTATTTATTTTAGAATGGGATTGACAGTTTAGGAGAAGATTAATTTGACTCGCTTTGAATTGTGTGAACCTCCACTCATGAAGAATCCAATATGTATGCCTCTACCCATTTCAGGTTCGATCGCTTCATAAATTCGAGGATAGACGGACAAATAACTTAGGCTATTATTATATAGGAGATTTTAAGTTCGTGATACCAATTAAAAGGAAATGAATATGTGTGTGATACCGAGTTCTGTCAATGTAATATAATGTATAAGCTCGTTTTTAAGGTTTAAATAAAATCGACTTCATTTGAGAACCCAGATCGAAGGCTGGCATCCTCTATTTTGAAATAGTAAACGTGACACATCTGAAAGTAGTTTTCAGTCGTTTCGAAATCTTTACACACGCTTAGTAGCTTCCGAAATATTCGCATGGGGAGAGATCAGAACTGTAAGAACAATGTGTTGAACCACGAATGTTCCGTTAATACAAACGCCACCATTTCTTTTTTATCTACGTCGTATGTAGGAAAACACAAAATCGGCTATAATGATTGGTCCAGACAACAATCAAACCGAGTTAAAATTCTTTTCTCTTTTTTTCCGTAAATAGAACTTGAACTAAACTTTTTTTAGTTTAAAAAATATAAGTTTAAAATTTGTTGCGCATCATTTTAAAAATAAATAAAATGGGAAACTTTCAAATCGTTATTATACATAAATACACAGTCATACCCGCAAATGACGCATAAAAAAAACGTTCAGAATAATCGTCTGCTACTATTTTGTAATGAAGAACAAAGATTTATTTTTAAAATGACTCCTAAAACCTGGACTTTGAACCGTAATTTTTTTTTCTTCAGGTTTCCGTTTCGGTTCAACTGAAAAAAGATATATCGGTTGAGTTTAAAAACGATATATCGGTATCAGTTTTCGTTCCGCCAAAAATAACGGTTTTCGGTTCAGTTCCGAATAAAAAATTTTATTTTATGTGTATTCCTATATGTATTAAAAATATATTTCTATCATAAATCAAAAGTATAATTCTATCAAAATTTAGAATACTTTATTCTTTAACTGGTACAAAGTGAATTGATACTGTGGTAGCACAAACTCAATAATTTATTTTTAGTTTAAAAATCGTTTGCAGTTTGATTTTTTATCATGTCTGGGTCACTAAAAATATCGCGTATTACTACGATATTAAATTAATTATACACTTAGTTTGAGCTATATTTATATTCTTATCCCTTAATCAGGTATATAATCCAATTAAAGGAAGCGAAACATTTTCCAGTCTTCTTAAAACAACAACTTTTATTTCATATATATTTTATAAAAATTCTATAACAAAACTAAAACTTTCAAAAAAAAAAAAAAAAAAAAAAACACCTGCAAACGATTTTTAAACTAAAATAAATCATTGAGTCTGTGCTACCACAATACAATTAACCAGCTTGTACGATACGCGCGGCAAGCAGAGTACGGCGAGCTTTGGCATTGTTATCCATTACCAAAACACTAGCCCGACATATGACGGAATCAGTAAAATTTTTAATTTTCCAGAAACTTTGAAATCGTTATTATACATAAATACAGAGACATGCCCGCAAATGACGCATAATTTCTCTCAATCATACTTAAATTATTTATCATTCTTCTTTAGTTTTTAATTTCGATAAATCCATGCAATAACTGTGTGATCATTTTCTCATACAAAGAAAAGTTCTCATACAGAGGCGGTTCACATTGCAGACCGTTGATTCCAGAAAATTTCTTTTGATATCTTTTTCCAACACATTTACTTCTATTATCAGAATAGATGAAGTGCCTGCAGGTTCTTTACAAGAAGATTTTTGAGTCAATATTCAAAGTTTTTCTCTTAAGGGACAGGGACCGATCAAGGCAAAGTTGGGTCCAGGGCCTGGTAGTCTTTCGGGCCCCCCTACCCTCCTTTCAAGGAAAAAAAAAAAGTTTATAAAAGAGGATACAAACGAATATTTTTGAAGGAAAGTTTATATTAAATTTTATTCGATTTATTGTACCTGAAAAGCAAAGAATTTTTCTACTCAGAACCATGGAGTCAGTAATGAGTAAAAAAAGTGAATGCAGTGATGTCAATAAGTAAACTGGAGCGTGTTTTAGATAAAATGGTCAACATTTTAACTGTTTTTTTTTCATTTCATTTCTGAATAAGGTAAGAATTAGGTTCATTTCATTTCTGAATAAGGTCTTCAAGTAATATTTCTGAAGAAATATTACTTGAAAAATTAACAAAAAACATTTCAAATTTTGTTAATTAAATTATTTAAAATTTAATAATTGAATACCAAATTTTAGGTGGCCCCGAAAATTAGGGGCCCGGGGCCTAGGCCCAGTCGGTCCGTGCTCTATTCAGACCCTGATAAGGGATTCATCTTCTCGCCTTTAATCCATTTTTCCGTATTTAGTAGGAAACGCACATTTCCTTCATCTTCTAAAAATTCGTGTTCAGATTCTCATTCTGATTCTATTCCTTGATTACGTAAACATTCATCTTGAGGACCAGAGGAAACTTTTGATCGAATATTTCTAATGATTGTGAATTCCGCATGATCTTCGAATGATAGGAAACCCATTTAAATTCTTTATCATTAGATTTTCTTAAGTTTGCATCTTTGATAAAATCGATATAATAACTGTAATAATTTTCTCACAGAAAGAAAAATTTATCTTTTTTTAAATAAAAATAACTCTCGGTTGATCAAACAGAGGTATCCCTTCCTACAATGTCTAAATTTTGCCATTCTTCGATTGAGGACCACCTCACTCTTTTGTTCGCCCTCGTCCAGTTTTCGGAAGTACCCATTCCAGCTGTTCTTGCTTCTGTATCCATTCATTCAATCTGTCCAATAAAAAATTAGAATGTATTGGAATCTCTTTTCTAATACAGCTCATCAATCTGATACCCAGTGAATAAACTAAAAACTAGAGATGCAAGAACCTGTACCTACTTTCTTGTTTAAGATAAACTAAACTCCTCGGCGCAACAGCCCCTAGGGAACCAGGGCCTAAGGTGCCATTCTCCGTTTACGTGACCAAGGGCCCTGGGGTGCGAAGCATATGTTCCAGTAAGGTGGTCAACACTGGCGGTTTAGTTCCTAAGCACGCTTGGTCCTCAGTTCATCTACCCACTGAAGGGGACTGAGGCCACCTTGCCCAGACCGGGGATCGAACCTCGGATCTAAGTCGTGCGAGAGCAAAGCGTTACCCCAACTCCACTGGGCTTCCTTGTTTAAGATAACTGCAAATAAATAATTGCGTATTGGGAACCACTTTCCGATCCAAAATTATTTCTCTTGCCCACTTTAGGAATTTCTTTTCGAGATCAGTATGTCCTTTGGCCTCCCTAGATACGCCAACACTCTTGGATTTTCGGAATCCTATTGCACCAAGGATTATTGGATTTTCTAAAGAACAAATAGTTTTCATCGGTATCATTGAAGTTGGTATGACAGAGAAGGACATCTGCTGAAATGTCCCATTTCGGACCTAGAAGATGATGGAAGCCTTTTCATTTTCAATACAAGTTTGTCGAGTCTCGAAATGTATGGCCATTCTTTTAGATCAAAACCTGCTGAAAGCAAAATCTCTTTCCACTGCATCTTTAAACTTACAGCGTGTGACTCCTTAGGTCTTGCAGATAGCCTGGAATATTGTTTAAGGAAGAAAGGACTTGAATTTGCGATGCCTAAAAGCTTTCTTGTTAGGATAATCTCCTCCCACCATAAAAAACCGAAGAAAGTCGATCTTCCTCGCACTGCAGAAACACCTTTCGAATGTCAGCTGTTACTCCGTACTCATACAGGGTATTTTCAAAAATGACCGGTATATTTGAAAAATCAATAAAAACTAAACGGACAGTGATAGAAATTCACAGTTTATAGCAATATACTTCGGACAATAGTACATTTTCAGGCAAACTTTCAAAATTAGTTACAATATTCCACAACAGATGGCGCTGCAGTCTGGAAAAATCAAAACTACGATATTTGTCTGTGGAGACTCTTAAAAGGCCAGGTGTACCGCCACTATCCAGACACAATTGAATAACTGGAGCAGTACATCTGTTCTGCATGTGAAGCTATCCCTCCTGAGACGTTTACGCGGGTTTCTGATCATTTCGTTCTGAGAATACGCCATATTATTGATGCGCATGGTGAATATCTGGAAAATATCGTATCAAGATTTTTCCAGATTGCAGCGTCATCTGTTGGGGAACATTGTAACTCATTTTGAAAGTTTGTCTGACTGAAAATTGAGTATTGTCCCAAGCATATTGCAATAAACTGTGTATTTTTATCACTGTCCCTTTAGTTTTTATTGATTCTCAAATATAATGGTAATTTTTTTAACACCCTGTATATATAGAATACTGGGAATTCAATCTATGTAGTAGGGTCATTTCATCATTTAAAGAGATGCCATTCTTATCTTTAGCTGAGGTATCAAAAACTGGACAAATTTTTATAATGTTTTGGAATGACCGCTGTTTATTTCTTCTGGTTCGCAAGGTTTTACTTCTTCAATTATTAGTTCACCAAGCCATTTTCATAAGCTTCAACCAAACCCTTGTTTCCGTGAGTTTGTTTCAATCTTTATTCATCTACATTTTTCTTGTTTGGTGAAACTGGGTAATCTTCAATTCAAGGCAAAGAGGGTCTCTTTTACAGTCCTTCTATCTCTAGTTTTGGCTTCAAGTGGGTAGAACATTAGTAATGTGGAATACAATAATTATTAACATGCAATTCTGACACAAGTTCCAGGTAACAATATCGACTCCAATGAAAAGATATATATTTCACATGGACAATTTTCACAAATTAAACGTATCAATGAGGAAAATCTTGTTACAAAAGAGCTTCCATTCGATGACAGATGGCTTCTTGATCAGACATTTCGAAAAGAACTAATAATAATAATAATAACATTTAAGATGTACCAAATGTTCATCTAAAACTCTGATTCGCCGAAAAGATTATGACAAATTTTCTCTCTGCCGATATTATCATAATCCATTGAAAAAGCAATGTACTTAGAAATATAAGATCTTTGAGACCACTAAAACTCTTTCATTATTAGTCAAAGAACATTCCCTGTTCTCGGTTTGTCCTTGATAATCACCATTATCATTATTATTATCAGAAAAAGAAGATTTGTCCAATTACACATAATAGATAAATGCTGCCCATTGTACAACTCATCTTTGTTCACCAAAAGCAAACTAGTTGTTCTGGTTTCAAACATTTAGATGTAAAATCATTAAAAAATCAGTAAAAACATTAGATGTTAAAATCTGTTTTCTGGAAAATGCAAAGCCAACGCACTCGGATGAGAATTGTAACAAAATATTCAAATGTTTTAAAGTTTAAAGCGATTTAGTGTTGTAGCGAGTGACACTCCTCATTGCTTTTCACTATTTACATCACACAGGTGTTTGTTTGTATGAACAGCTATTTCAAACTAGTTCCAAAAAACTCAAACATTAATCTATATCGATCGTAACGGAAAAATGTATAATTTCCCTGCAAAATTTCACTGTAGAAATAGTTTAGTCATAAATATATTACCGAAAATACTTGTTCATGATAGAGTTTAAAGACAGCAAATTTCAAAGGAAACTACAATGACTAAATCGTAAAACTGTATAACAGTATGGATATACCTTCCAGGTTTCATTGTAACAGAACGGAAAAAGTCCTAGCTAAAGAAAATATTAAGGTATAATTTGAATTAATATCAGATCTGCAGAAATAATAAATTTTTCTATTTTTACAACGTCTAATTTTCTTTCAAAGATTTTATTTATACTTCCATGACTGTAGCCCTCGTGGCCTAATGGATAAGGCATCGGTCTCCTAAACCGGGGATTGCGGGTTCGAGTCCCGCCGAGGGTATGATTCTTTTCGAATCCTTGCACTCACTCGTTCTCGGTATATTTTTGGAAAAATTTCTCTAACACTTCCAATAAAACTATTCCACTATTTATTTCATATTTCTTAAACTTAACATAGATTTTTATAGACTAATAGTCCCTCATGCTGTACTATTCCTATTTTTTATTCAGTTGTGCGATTCGAAATTAAGCTGCTAAATGAAAATATTAGATTTAAGAATAAAATGCATCGGAATTCTTAAGCTTTTAAACATATTATTCAAAATATTTACAAACACGATATGGACACAGAAATTATTTTTTGTTTCAGTTCGTAATTAAATCTGTAGAAATTTTCAATTTCCAATGGCAAGGAGTTTACTTATTTATTTTTTACCACTAAAATAAAAAATTCTAATAAATGCTTAAATAATCTCTAAAATAGAAAGTCAAAATTCAACAAAATTTGGAAATTTTTAGCTGTTACTTAAAAAAATTCATCCAAAGTATTAAAAAGAGTGAAAGAGAGAGAAAATATTACAAATATATAAGGAATTATGTGAGCAAGTCATTATACATAAAAAGAAGAGATTGGCCGACAGATGGCAGCACCATACATATCGTATTAAATAGCATCCTGACCGCAGGCACAGTATGAAATTCTGTTTTAAATTTCTTCAATAACTACAAGGCACAATATTTTACTCACACTTTAATTTTATCCCCTTGATGACTAGTGTTTCATGAATGAATTTATCTGTGTAGGAATTATTTTCGCTGATTTCACTTTAACGAGAAAATTTAAATATCTCCATAAAATGTTTGTTCCAATCCAATTCCATGGAATCCAAGACAAACACCAAGATTTTATAAATTATTACAATATAATTACGAATTTTCCCATTTTGATAATGTGAAACAATTTAAATATCACATGAAATAATTTTTTATCAGACAAATTATATTTAATATATTTTTACTGATAAAATGTAAATTCATGTTTTAATGGGATTATTTGTGACAGGTTTGAGGATCATGCATTTCAGGAACATGATTATAAAGCACCAGGTTGTGGCTGTAACTTAAGAATTATCTTATAATATCCTAAAATTCTTGCTCTCCTTCTTATAACCACACCCAAATATAAAAACATTAAGGGTTTAGTGGAAAAGAATACAAAAATCAAGAGTAGATCAAAACTTTACAATTATTGTACAATGTATCCCCCATATGCATTCCAGATGTACAACTATTCTTTGGGCAAAATTAAAAAGAAAAAAAAATATATATCCTAAAATTACGGTTGTTAAAACACAACCATAAAAAATGTTCCCATGTCCATTCACCATTACGATGTTTCTCAGTTGACAGTTTGGGGCTGAAATATTTTACAAATATATGACCCAGACAAGCACTAGCATCACTTTATTTTTTAACAAATTAATATTTTTTTGCCATATTTACATACAAAATAAATAATAATCAAGAGTGTTCGTAGGGCCAGAAAAAATCCCCAGAAAATTTTCCAATCTTAAATGTTAAGTGGGGTACAAAAACAAGTATTACTGAAACACCATTTTGGACAAGGAGTCAAACCATTTCCATTAAAATAATGAAATAAAACTCCTTTAAAAGATATGAACATTACTGTCATCCATGTTCAATCATAACAGAATCTCTTCAACAGTTTTAACTGCAGTCTCTATGATTTTCAACACTAAGCATTTCTACCACTCAAAATTGTCTTCTTCAGTACCCTCCTGCAAAAGTCCGTCAAAGTAACTTATCAAGTTTCAACCTCTTATTTTAAGATCTGGAGTATAACAGACCACGTTTACAGCAATAATCTGAAAATCAGAGATCATGCTATATTTTCTGATTCACTTTCAAAGTTAACAGAAAGCAGTTAGGGGAAATAGTTCATAATTTCATCTCTCCCAAAATCTGGAGACGGTGCAAAACCCACAAAATTCTAGGGTTACCCTGGAGTACAAACACCTCTGAATAATTAAACTTTTACACCAGGCAGAACTTAAAACAAACATTCTATCCAATTTATCTGCATTGGATTCTATGCTCTCACATTGCTGTGTTTGAAATGAAACTTCATTACTTGCAGAATTAAACCAGAGTGGAACTATACTATACTTCTATTATACATAATTATTTTCCTTATTGTTATTTAATATATTATATAAATATTTCTGTTTTAATTGGCAGCAGAAGCCTCCTGTGTGGTTGTAATTTGCTCATCTCTGAGCTAACAGATAGATTAGCAAGTAAATCTATCAGGAAGATATAATTAGAAGACATCACAAAATCATTAATAAATTAACTATAAATGGAACATATAAACTGAAATCAATTGAAATAAAATTTCTCAAACCTACTGCTAAAAACCATTCATTTATTATTTAACAAAATGCAAACTATTATGAGAAGCTGCCATAATTAAGTTAGCGTGGTAAATCTCAAAACAAGGTTCAAGGCACATTTTACATGCAACAAATTGGTGTTTCTCTGTAAATTATTCTAACATTTACAGTTTAATTTTTTTTACTGACCAAAAAAACAATGCAAGGCTCTTTTTATGTGATATGTTATACTCAAAGGGTCAGAGATTGGTGATATTTATTTTCAAAATATTATCAATGAAATTTTGTTGATTATGCTTTCCAACATGTTAAGAATTTAATTTGAAGACTATCCCCACTATAGGAATTCTGCTTAAGACAACCCAAACCTATGTCCAATAATTTTCTGCACTATAAAGAATATTTTTCAGATTTTTTCAGTTCGAACTGAATAATTGATTAAGGAATCAAAAAGCAGATACACACATTTATGTTAAAATATTTCAATGCAAATAATACCAAAATATGATGAATTTGTAATAGAAATTTTTATTGAAATAATAAAATTGACTTAAAGCATACAATTTCTTTTAAATCATTTTTTTTTTTTTTTTTTTTTTTTAGAAAATTGTTTCAGTTTTGTAATGGCTAGTTTTCATTATTTTTAAATTATAATTTTGTGTTTTCAAATAAAAAAAGTTTTAAAATATTATAAAATTATTACAAATATAAAATGAAGGTTTTATTATATCTATGCTAGAAATATTAATAACCTAAACAATATATTGACTGTTGAAAGTATCAAATATTTTTCACGGTTTTGAAAATATACTTAACCCCCCCTCCCACTCAGAGGGTACAAAGAGTACAAGTAAGTCTTCTATGTATACCTAACACACCAAACTCAAAGTTAAATGTGGACCATAAAACAAAAAAATAAAAAATTCATTTTGTATAGAAGTATAAGTTTTTTTAAAAAAAGAAGTACAGTACACAAAAGAAAAAAATAAGTAATTAAGTAATGTAAAATTCAGTAAATTAATATTTTATTCCTAAATTTTAACAGCATATTTTTCCTCCCTACTTTAGGAGAAGTGTAGTCTGAAGCTATTATTCTCAAAACTGACACAAAATGAATGTTAGTAATTCTAAATCTAATAGAAGACGCTTCTAATTATAAGAGATAAAAACAACTCACACCAATATGAGGGGGGATGAAGAGTTTCTAGTCACACCTAGATAACATGCTCCAGGAATTACTTTGACAAGGTCATTAAAGTACTATCTTGCATAAATCAGAGAAATTGTGTTTGGTAGTTCTTATATTGTGCTCTTTTGAAATTCTTGTCTTTTGTTTATAACTGAGTATGGAGATTTGGTTTGGAGCGCTACGGTCTACTGTTTGGCACACAAGGGCTAATGAGACCGGGACCTACTGCTTAAAGCTGATTCCGAACGGCTACAAACATCCATGCCATAGTGGGATTCGAACCTACGAACTCTGGTACCGACGATCAGCGCCCTAACCAATCAGCCAGCATTCGGCTCTGAGTATGGAGAAAACTGAAGTATAAGCAGTGATAAAACTTTTTTTTTTGCAAAAGGCTTATTTCAAACGGATATTAAAACTGAGTTAGATGCCAACTGGGGGATTTAGCTCTTATAACTTATAACACATGGGTTACTAATTTAAACTGTGGTTGTGCAAGCACTCTTTAAAACCAAAATCAGTCTCTAAGATGAAATTATTAAGAATGATCATTGTGAATGTCTATTATGCAATAAATGATCACTGACTGAAATTGACATAGGTTGCTGCTAGTATATCCAAAAGAATGAGCACATCTTATTTTGGGTGAGAAAGATGTCAGCATTTGTTGACCTTGGATCAAAAATGGCAGTGCATGACAATATCAGAACATTTTTTGAATGCATAATAAAGTTGAAAATAAAGTAAAGATTAAACAGTTCTTTTATTCCTTCTTAGACCAGAAACCTTTCAAACAAATATTTTTAAAATTCAAGCATAAACTTCCCTCATGTTTTCCTTAAAATCTGAATTGTACTGGATCTTGATTAAATCCATTTGCATATAATTCAGTACTAATTTGACATTTATCAAAAAAATTGACAAAAGCTTATCTGCAAAAAATTATATGAAATTGTTTATATACCTACAGAGCAAAGCTGATTTTTAACTAAATATGACAGAAAATGCATTACTGGAGGTTAAACATTGAACAAAATGGAGTGAAAAATGAATGAAATGGCAGAATCAGTCCCTTTTCTTGTTAGCTGATTTCATGCTGAGAGATGAAAGCAGTAAATTAATTATATTACTTTAAATTAAAATTCAAAATAGACAAGGTAGCTATTCATATAGTATGAAAAAATATGTTTATATATATATATATATATGACAGAGAAGATCAACAATGTATTTGAACAGAGGCGTGAGATTCTAAATGGCTGTCAACAAATTCAAAAACTGGCTTATGTTATGTTTACAATTATATCCTTAGAAATCCAACTTATCAACAGCAACAAATCGTAACATTAACACTAAAGAAAAAAGCTATTTACTCAATTTCAACTTTTAATTGTTGGTCAAATGAATTTCCTCCCATCTTCAACATCTTTAAAATCACAAAATGAAATTTTCTCGAGCATACATCTATTTTAAGTTGAAATGAAGTAAAATCAGAAAATCAACTTTCAACTTCATAAAAAATTGATCAGACTGCAATTAAAATAAATGCACAAAAATAATATGCAATAACAGACACAAATCGTGATGGAAATTAAAAACTAAAAAATTTTATTTAATTCCAAAATATGTCATGAAAATTGTTTAAAATGGACGGAGTCATACATTACATTCAATGCATAAAAAATTGTATAAATTCTTTGTATCACATTTATTTTAAAATTTACAAATATATATATATTAAACATGACAACACAAAACTGGATAAAAATATTTCCAGAGTTCAACTATAAACACTGTTTTAGAAGGTTTCAACGAAAATGACTGGACAGGTAAACATTCAGATAAAAAAAAACTGAATTATCAATTCCCATTTCTCATCAGTTTTTCTTTATAACCAAAAACATATATTGATATTACTAACCACCCAACAGATTAGTTATTGATAAGAAAAAAAAATGATTCTTTAAAACTCAATGTAGCTCTTTTAAAGAGTTCATTTAGAACAGAGATAATTATAATAGTACCTATTGTTTATGCATACAGTATATGAGCATTAAAAAAATTCTCATTTGAATTCCTACCCTAATGAGTAAACAAACATCATTAGAATTTAATTATGTAGGTTAACTTGGGTATATGTTATAAAATTAAGGTTAACACTTGGCATGCAGGTATACTTGACTGCCAACTTAAGGGTGCAGCGGGCTTTTTTTCGTGAATCGAGCGAAAGTTTAGTTATTAAAAAAAAAATCGCATTAAATTGAAAACTTTGTTTTTATGGACAAAACCTTTTTTATTTTACACTTTAATATAAACAATATAATTATTTAATGACAAAAAAAATACTAAATCACAAAAATAAACGATTTTAAAATTAAAGTTCGATAATCTGTCAGCACCTATTTCTTCATCACTATCTTTGTTACAACTGATTTTATCCATTTTGTATTCAACAATAAAAAACCAAGCTTCCAATTGACAAAACACAATTTGTACGTTCTGCAGCTAGGAATTTGATTGAAGACGAAATAATGCAACAAAAGACCGAGTAATTCGACAATCATAACTTGTGGAAAGAAGAAATGCAAAGCGTTGTATAGCAACGCAAACAACACGCATATAATGTCACACACACACATATAATTATATGTATTTAGTAGATTTGTGGTGGTTAGCAGGTATCCACCACAAATTTACTAATTATATCCTTAGTTAATCCTTAATTATATACTAATTATCCTTGTATCCTTAGTTATATCCTTAATTATATCCTAATTACCTCCTAAATACGTATTTTTACGTGACCAGCACTCCACTGACAGAATGCAAAAAACTTAAAAACATTTTGCCTGCATGCGAAGTGTTAACAAGCAACTATTGATATCATGGATTTAAAATGACCAATTAAAGGGCTAATTATGTGGCTATCTACTTTTTCATTTTCTCTTTCACTTAAAACAGTTTACAGTCAAATCCCATTGCAGCACAAATGAAAATGGTAAGTTCATGTAAGAATTTATCAAAACCATAGGAATAGAGATGGACTACTTTCTTAAACATGAAGTTCAGTTACCAAGATATTAATAACAAAATCTTCCATTTACAGATATATATATATACATAGTATAAAAATAAACAGTGTGCAATTTATATTAACTTGTGTATATAAAAATAGTGTATAACTGGAAATAATTATTTTGTTGAGTCTGTTTAAATTTCTGTTTGGAATTTTAATGCCATTATGTCAGTATTGAATTTTTATGTCAGATTTTCACAAACCCCTGACAAGTCTAGCAGAAACTGTCCAAGGGTACGCACAGTACCAATGTTACAGATGAATAGTACTATATATAATTAATAATACAAACTACCTTAAAATTATATAAAGAAAAACAATAAGAAAGATCATAAAGGAATTCTAAACTAATATCTAGCAATTCAAAACTAAAACTGCATACCAGGTAAAAAGTCAGATCTTTCAAGAAACACTTTAAAAATATAGAAGCTGGAATCTTAAATAATAAAATGAAATTCAAAAATGTGAACATAAAACTTAACAATTTATGAAAAGAAAAAAAAAATCTCACAGCAAAAAATTAACAGCAATTGTAAAATCTGCACACTTTACAATTTCACAAAGTTCAATTCTATTTATTTCACTGGGATAAATGCATGGATAGAGAAAATGAGATATATAAACATATAAAATATATGACAACAAATAAAACTAAAAAGAACAAGAAAAATAGTTACCAAAAGGAGATCAAAACTAACGATACAGCATACAACATAAATGGAATGTTAACCCACTTCCAATCTGTGGCATCAAAAATATTCCCTTTTTATACATTTCACTGAAGTTTTTATCGATGCAGAGTGATTCCTCCTATATACAAGTTTAGCAATCCAAAGGTTAAAATATCTTTATCTCTGAAATGTTGCCAAAAAAACAAACACACTTTCTGCAAAATGTCTTTCAAAGAAAAATTAGCAGAAAAGAATTTAAGTGCTAAACTATCTGTGATAAAATATTTATACTACATTGCCTTTACGAGTTAAAAATACCAAAAGAGAAAAGGATATCCCGACAAAGAAAGCAATTGGGACCAGCTGTGACTGTAGTAAACCAATTAAGGGGTTACTGGTTGCTGCAATATTAGATATACTGAATCCAAATTACTACACATACAAAATGTTTGGATTATAATAAAGAATCACTTAAATCAGGGAACTACAATCAAATATTACAAACAATTTAAGTTATTAGTAAATTAACAAAGAAGAAATAATCATAATTTAAATAAAAAACTCTTTGAAAAAAACATGTACAACTAGCTGTCTAACACACACACACATACACTCTCTCTCTCTCTCACACACACACACACACACAAAAAAAAAAAAAAAAAAAAAAAAGAGAGAGAGAGAGAGAGAGATAGAAGTCATTTTTATAGTACTTTAGAATTTAAGTATTTTAATACTTTTTGAACAAGTAATGCTATACTGATAAATAAAGACAAAATGTTAACTTCATAATAAAAAATATTAACTTCCTCAGAAAAGAGCCTCTTGATCAAACTCAGTCAATTTCAGTAATTCATTTTACTTTAAATGAAACTTTTGCCACAATGAAATATTTTTTAGAATCACCTTTGTTGTTAATTATTCCTTAACGCAGAACAATAAGAAAAAAGAGCAAAAGTATATGTAATGCAGTCAAAACTTTGGATGACTTTAGTGTAATACTACTATTACAACCATCTTCGGCACAATAACACTCCTCCCAGTAGACGCCATTTTCTTTATAGCCCCAATCGCAGCCCCAGTTTATGCCTCGCTCAGAAATCTGAGCGCAACGCCTGACAACAGTTCGCCAGCGGCCATCCCCTGACAAAAAATAAACACACGTATCAAACAAAATGGGCAAACTAAGAGACATACAAAGACATTCAAATGGTACATAAGATTATGTAAGAATTTTAAAAATATAATAAAAATGCTGTACATTTGAAACTGGGCACAAAAGTTATGGAAAATCATAATTGGTCAACTGTAAACAATATTCGTGGAGTGACAACAACAACTGAAAAGAGACATGAAGTAGGTTTTGATTCCCAAACTCAATTATGGCCTCTTTCATTTAATAAATTGATGAACCACTGATAATAAATGGTTTAGTTTGGAGCCCTATGGTCTCCTATTTTGCTATACAAGGTCTAATGCAAAGTTGGAAAAAAAATCATGATTTTTTTTTTTTTAAATCAAAAAATCAGATTTATTTGATTTTTTTCTGAATTCTAATTTTAATTATTGTTGTGTTTTTATATTTTTTGCAATATACATGGAATAGCTTATTATAAGTAATAACTGATCTATCTAGTATAATCTACACACTGATTACCTAAAATTAAATACATAAATTTAAATCTAAATACATTTGATTATGTTGTAACTGGATGGTGCAAACTAAATAAGATGTCAATTTAAAGAGCAAATTAAATATTCATTTAATGCAAACTATTTATTAAAAAACAAAAAATTCACAATTATTTCAATATTTTTAAGCAATGAATTATGGATTTAACTGTTTCAATAAAAACACTAGTTTTGATGTTGTATCCACTCCTCACGGGTTACGAAGGCTAGAATGAACAATACCAAAAGAAGAAAACGGTCTTTCCATTCTAGCAGATAATGTAACGGCTGTTGTTATTGGGTAGACAAACTGGATTTCAAGTTCTGTAATACTCTCTTTACTCTCCATTACATAAAATAAATTCCACTAGTCATTACTAGTCATTGTACCTACCCCTACTACATACTTTCTGATAACAACCCCTCAATTCTTAGAAAACATACTATCTATTTACACTTATTTACTTATTGGTATTTCTGTGCTGACTGATTCCCAATTCTCCTGTCTTTCGAATGTAGGTTTTAAGAGAAGTGAAAAAAAAAATGATTTAAATCAATGATTTTTTTTAAATCAGCTGATTTAAATCATGCCAATCCTGGTCTAATGTGACTGGGACTGACTGCTTAAAGTCCAATTAAATGCAGTGGGATTCAAATCTGCAAACTCCGGTACTGAAGAGCAGCACCCTACATATTCGGCTAATAATAACAAATTTACAAAATAAGTATGAATTCGACAAAGGTTCTAAACATCACAATCTATCATTAAGGGGTGAAAATTACCAAAATGATTGCAAGAATAGAATGGGACTAACCATTGTTTTATTCACAGTTTCATATTACCAAGAAATTAAGAGTTGCTCTCTCTCTAATAGCTCATTGTAACTAAAATAGAGCTTATACTAAATGATAATTAGAAATTATATAATTTAATTTTATATGCATTACAGGGTAATAAACTTAGATCAAAGAGCAGAAAACAGTTTTCTGAAAATTACAGTAATAATCAGAGACTGACAAAAGTTGTAAAATCTTAGGAGCCAATAGCACAAGTTTTTTCTTCACCTTAATGACTTTAACACATTCACTGCAGAATAAAACATGGGCCACTCATAATCAAATAAGGTTTTTTCTTCAACAGGACAAGGACAATCTTTATTTGATTAGATTATGCAACAGACAACTATATCAGGTAATGTAACTTTACATCTTAAATAAAATCATTAACATTAACAGTGTCTTTGAGTTTTTGCTCTGACATACCATCTATCGACTTCTTAGGATTGAATTCCTGCAAAGATGGTCCATTTAAGTGTATAAACATTAGGCTATTTAAAGATTCTCTCCTTAAATTTGAATGTAGATTGTTTTTCATGACACTCATTGTACTGAAACCTCTTTCACAGAAGATGTTGAAACAGGAAGGGTCAGTACAATTGAAAGAAGATTTGTTAAAAGTGGAAATCTGTCCTTACACCTTTCAAAAAGAGAATTAAGTGATAAATTTTCCCCAAGAACTTTGAATGCATACCATTCATCAATAATTTTAGAAATATCATCTTCACTGATAGCAAGGCAATCAGCAAAATGTTGAGAGAGCAATTCAATTTCAAAAGCAAGTTGCCAGGGGCATTTTTTCAGTTGCCCGGGGCAACCTGGCATCCAGGTTTTGTCACACCTTGGTAATAATCAATAAAATAAGAACCAAAAATACACATAAATCAAATTACACCATAAACTAGGCTTAATGTGGTAAATCTCAAAACAAAAATAATACAGTGGTTGAATAGAAGTTTATTATGATAGAATTAGATTAAGGTTATTTGAAAGAAAAATATAGTGTTCAGATGGAATTTGTAGTAGCCATAACTCTCAGCTAATGTGGAATAAAACTACATTAAATTTATCATTAGTGAAAACAAGTAGCCACATAAATTCTCAAGTTACGGATTTTCATCATTATAGTCAACTGGAACAAAAATTTATCCATCATTATAAACCATTATTAAAAGGCTACTAATGTATGAAAATAGCATCTCCCTATTGAGCACAAAGAATTAAGATAAAATTCAACATACATATAAATCCTCTGGGACTTTGTTGGATGCTTTTATAGCAGAAAGTACCAGGAGTGACAGCTTCTTCTCCTAAGCAATCAATTTGGGAATTTCTCTCGGTATCAAAATATTCATAGGCTCCACAATTATCATCTCCTTTAGCCTCTTGATCCGAGCTGCATTGATAGCATTTGATTGCAGCACCTGAAACAAATTTAATAAATCTCATAAATTACAATGAACAATTTAAATTTAGGAGCTTGGTAAGAAAAATAAAAAAGACATTCCAGGCTTAAAGTTTCATAACCATTATCAAAGTCATATTAACCATTTTATTTTAAACACAAGACTCAATCCAACAGCAGGTCCAAAAGATTTTATCTGTTCTTTTCTGGAATTTCGCACATTCTGTCTAAAAATAGCATTGTTTCACCTCCAAATTACCTTCAGAAAGAGTTCACTCACTTTTTATTAATTAATACCTTATTTTCTAATTTTAAAATTCTAAATTTGACACACACACACACACACACATATATATATATATATATATATACACACACACAAGGTGCATCCAAAAAGTAAGTTTCCCTACTTAAAAGAAAAAAAAGAACTCACACTTAGAGGGACATAGTTATTGGCAATAAGTACAGACATGTTTCAGCTATTTTTCAACATAGCCACCAGCAATTGAGACATTTTTCGTATTGTGGGATCCATCTCTCTGTCCTAGAACTCTGCTGCCTGCGAACGGAACCAGCCTTCCTGTTCCAGAACACTGTGCACATCCCTTTCCGTACCGACAGCATCTTTTCGAATTTGGTCCTGACATAAGATCCACTATGATGCCAATGCATTGACAGTTGCTTGGTTTCCAGGGTAAAGTGCAAAATCCAAGTCTCAATGCCCGTGACAATCCTGTCAAGGAACTCCTCACCGTCTTCTGTCAGTGCTGCTCCTATGCATTGAATTTTGTGTTCGGGTGTCAGTTTCGGCTCATAGACCTGGCAGAGCTGAAGATGAATTTCAATTGGCACAATGCTTTGTGCATTCAAGATCATCGACCGAACCTTGCAGGCGGTGGGTGAAGGAATTACAGTTTCCATTTCGGACCACTGTTACTTTCAGGAGTCGGGACCTGTCCAGCTGACATATGATTGATAAATCACAGATCTGTTAAACACGTGTAATTGACACAGCTAATTACGTTTACTTTAAAGGGGAAAAGATTGGGAAACTTACTTTCTGGATGTGCCTCGTATATAAAGGTGAAAATTTAAATCAATACAATCATTGAAGACATTCTGGGACATTCTGTGATAAAAGATTACCAAAGAAAGTGCACCCATTTGAATAATTATTTATAGATACAAATTTAATGTTACATTACATTCAGAGAAAATAAAATTAGAATGCAATATTTGCTGGTGATAGAAATTTAACAACTAAATCAGTTATATCAACCCATCTTCTTTTTCAAGATATTTAAATTTAAAACAGACATTAATTTTACCATCTCAAACATTGGTAACAATGTTAATAACATCCACATAATAAAAGCAAACTTAGCTAAACAGAAAACTTGTATCAAGTTCTTATCTGGGTGGAATGCACCATAATCTTTAAAGTTAAGCCAGTTCAAGAATTATACAATGCAAATTTTCTTATTTCTTAAAATCTAGTATCAAATTTGATTCAACAATTGAGTATATGTATGTTTTAATACAAAATAAAAGTTAGATAGAACCATTTTTATTATTTACAACTTCTAGTCCAGCTACTTGTACAGTTTAAATACCATTTTATACATCTAAATGAAACAAGTTGAAGTTTTTGTACCAGTCTTACATGCTGTATCCCATTAGACTCCATAAAGTAATAATTTAAATTTTACCGTGTTTCATTAAGGAACACTTCATTTATATAATTCTAATCCATGATATTTCTATTACTTCAAATTATCATTTCAAAAACTACAAACAATTTTTATGGAGCATAAAATAACTAAGAATTATTTTTATATATATATACACACACACACAAGGTGTGTGTGTTTCAAAATTTTTATTAAAAATAAATAATATTTACTTTCAAAAACTTCAAACAAGAATGATGTTATTAGAATTTACAGGTGGGTTTAATACAGGGTTGTATCAGTTTTAACCATGGGGGTTTAAACCAGTGGTTTTAACTGTCCTGGTCAATATCCATTTTGACCACTGAAATTCTCTTTTCAATATATTTAATACTCATCGAACATAGTTTTCTAGCATATGATAAAGACAAGTTACAATTGTTAAAAATGTCATAATATAAATAACACTAGCAAAAAAACAAATAACACCAAGATAAAAAAAAAATTGTTTTACTTATTTTTTTATACAAGCTGTTTTATATGTCATTTATGTTGAATTCAAAAAACGGTGACAAGTAACAAGTTTTGTAGTTGTCTCACAATTTAAATGATTTCGTAATTTATTTTAGATGACTCCACACTTTGAAAATATTCTTTCTATAGATGAAGAACTGTACAACAGTTTATTAGATGTATTGTAATGTATTTAAGTTAATGCCTTTAACCTTCTTTATTGCTGCCCACCAGACATGAGGTCCAAGTGTATTTTATGTTTTATGCTGCAACTAGATTCCATTTTTACAATTACATGAGCATGGTTCATTTTTAACATTCAAACATTCTTATTATGCTGTATAAGGATGTTAAATCTCATGAACTTGTGAGTGTCCTATTTTGTTTAACTGCACTACTATTTTTATTACTTATTAAAAGTCACTAAGTACCAAAGATATTACATATTAAAATTAAAACCATTTCAAACTATTTTTAACAATTCTGACCACTTTTGGACGGTTAAAACCACTTTTATACAGTGTCCTGGTCAAAATCAGTTTTGACAGGTCAAAATTACAACCCTGATTTAATACGATGTTTCAAAGGATATATGTTTGTTGGCCAGACGACAGTGTGATTGTTTTAATTAATATTTTTGTATGAAACCTACTCTGGTCTATAGGTATTTACTTCTGAATCATTTTAAATTTTATAATCTACGGCTCAAAACTGAGAGTAACTGGTACTTCAGAAATTTAATTCATTTTAATGATTTAAGGCTGGGTTAAGATTATTATATAATGAATGCTATAGCAGTATTTGGTATTAATCTGTAAGCACAGCATATCTGCGAATATAGGTTTGTTATTAAAAATACAAAATAAGACACCTCAACATTTTGAGTCAAAAGTTATAGTGAATGGAAAACATATCCAGAACAACATAACAAGAAATTGGAACATATATTTCAATTACATTTTGGAATTAAAAGTGCTATATATAACTTAAATGAATTGGAAAAAGAAATACTTTGGAATCAGGAAAAAAGAGATAATGTGTTAAACTGTTAATCAAAAATCAATAAAGATTTTAAAATTATGCACGAGCATAAAAATAATTCATAAAAATCAGGAATCAAAACTACGATGTCCACAATAAAGAAGAGGTAAACATTCTTTTACTGATATTAAAATTCAATCCTTTTGATGGATGTTGTGAAAATTTTCAGGAGTTAGGGGAGTTGTTTAAAAGTTCCATTCATACAAATGATAATTAAAATAAAATTGATAAATTTAATTTAAAAAACATTTTTAACGGTTCATTTTTAAAGGCCAACTGAAAATGTAAACATAAATAAAAATAACTATGATATTACAATCAATTTGTTAAAATTGAATTCGGAATAAAAGGTTTTGTTGTTGAATGAAATTTTTCTTAAACAATATGTGTCCTAAAACACCATAGATATTATTAAAACTACAGGTAAAACCCCTTGATATATTTTAAATTAACATAGCATCAATACAGATAGTTCCATTTTTTATTAAAATAAGAAGAAATAATGCAAATTAAGACATTTTTAAGCTCTAATGGCAAATAATATTGGTATGCTACAAAACACCCACTCCACTATATTTGATAAAATATGTCAGTCTCCTTTTCTTTGATAATTTTAATTTTCTGCTTTTAGTGATATATGTTTTTTGCATCTGCACATTTTTTACTGTTTTTGGTAATAAGGAAAAATTAAAACTTGTATTTCTCAAAAATCATAAAGAAGTTTTGAAAATACAACAGAACTATCAAATTTCCATACGTTTTTCCATGTATAATACACAGTATTTTAAGAAATTAGAGTAACAATATGCTAATATTGCTAAAGTTGTAAATTTGATATTCCAAAGGTGATAAAACATTTCATGATTATTTGCCATGCAAATCAGGCATTTCTCAGTATTTTGAGGGAAAATATATTCCTAGTTTAAAACACAACTTTTTGGATTTACTTCTGACACCATGCTTACATGAATTATTTGCTATCTATAAAATCATTCAGGAAAATTGATACAGGTCTGGCATAGTCATGAAATTGAATATATAAAGTATTCGAAACTTATACACAAAAGTGGAGTAAAAAAATACTTGAAATCAATATTACAGTTGCAATGTTTTACAAATTAAAAGGTTTAAGACATGACACAAAAAACTACCTGAAGCAATAACACTCAGAAAAATCACAAATATGGCGTTCATCTTATTTTTTTTTATAAAAGTATAAACAAACTTAATTTAAGGTAGTCTTTAGCACGGTTTCCATAGATTTATTATATAAACAAAAATAAATTCCATTGGCTTTCGAATTCTAAATAAACATATCGAAGGTGTGGCTCCGTTTATTTTTGTCACAGTTAATGGTTAACAGTTATATTTTGAGAAAATTAGTTAAACGGCTGGTGTAAAATTTTTCTTTAGGTGGAACAAATTCTTTCTTAGCTCATCAAACAATATATAAATGATTAAAATGAAAATTTTATAATAAATGCATATTTACTATGATAGCTATAAGATAAAGTATTTTTTCGTATGACTTTTAAAATATCTATTAGATTTACTTTGGCAATAGTACAAAGCGCTCTGTGTTTCACTAACAAAATCAAAATTTTGAGCCAGACGTTAAAATATAAGAGATCTGTGTATTAATAGAAGTTTTTCTTAATAATTTAAAGATGTCGACTAATCCTGCTGGAGAATGGTGCTTGATAGAAAGTGATCCAGGCGTTTTTACTGAACTTATCAAAGGATTTGGTACGCACAATCCGTAAATCGGATATTTGTTTTAAAATTAAAAGTTCTGAAAAATAATAAAAATACCAACCATTAACATATTTAACATGCAACCAAAATACACTCCATGCATGCTTAATATTTTGGTTGTGAATTTTCATATCATACTTTCAAATTATAAAAAATACAATAGCAGTTCATAAAAGTGAAAATTTTGATATCTCATGTAGCTTTTTTGTTATATTTAAAGAAGTTTACTGTTGAATGAAGAATAGAAGCTAGAAAATATGTGAGTTAGAAATCTAGCTTTTTGATCTGCAGAATTATTTCCACAGTTGCATGTTTAATTAATAAGATTATTTTCAAAAACATCATTGTACATTCAATCCATCAATTCACATTATGGGACGAATTATAACAATCTAATACCAACATTAAGAATTATTTATGGTCTTAATGTTTTCCAATCCTTAGGAATTCTTAATTAAGTGATGCTTTATTCTATGTTCAACAATAAAATGGGCCAAATACAAGGAAAGTGCTGTTTATAATACAATGTTTAGTTTTAATTAAATTGCAGTGTAAATGGCTTTGTATGTAACCCACTGCTGAGTTATTAAAAATAAACTACTTCACAATTTCTGCTTATAGTTGTAAGGTATAAATTGTACAGATTATTTAATGTTATACTAAATATGTGTCATATAAAAATGAAATGTTTTAATGATAATTAAAATTTTAATTGTACTTAAAGAATACTTATCTTATTATAAAGATTATATATATTATGTAGTTTTTTTATTTGCATGAAAATGTTACATTTTGCACTGAAAGACATCTTATGAGCTATATATATGTCAAATAGTTTTAAAATTTATTAGCATTAACCATAGACCATAATAATATATCTGTATTATTTTTACAAGATTTTAGAAGGAAGCTTAAAATTCTTGGTTTGACATCAGAACAGGGCACCCCCATTAACTTGGCAATAAAGCTTTTAAGAAATCATCTAATTTTTTTCTCCACATATCTTTGTGTCCAAAGAATCTGGCTATATATTGATTTCAAACATTTTGATATCTGGCTCTCCTTGTGCAACCATTTTGTTAGATATTAAATGTACCCAAGTCTTATTTGTTTTCTAATTTTGGGAAGTTAAATTGATTGACTTTGGTGAACAATTTTACCAAAAATTCAAACCGGTTAAACTCTTATTCTATCATTTCCATTTTGGTGTCATTACTAGTTTGCAATTCTATTCTCCTATCTGTTACTATCGTTTCATTATATTGCTCCAGTATGAAATATTAATATCTGAACAGTGGATAATTTATTTTGGGTTTAATTTTGAGCTATTGGGTTTATAACCTATTTAGAGATTAATTGGCCTTAGATATAAATGTTTCATTTGTAATGTAAATAAGATTATATAATTGTATTACATTAACATGCTCTATACCTAAAATACCAAGGGGTAACTTGTTGTGGTGGAATATCCTTAAATCTTCTAAAGACTGTTTAAAAAAATTACACTATTTCATTATTTCTGCACCTTGCATATCGGTTGATACTAAAAGTGAAATTAGTTTATGTATTTCTGTTTTTTAAATGTTGCCAGTAATTACCCCAAAGGGTACCCTGTTCTAAAGTAACACCTATATTCTCTTCTACACATAATTCCTGTAGTAACAGCAACAATGCTTAAAGAAAACATGCAAATTTTGTTATTCTTTAATTGGCATAAATGTTGCTATACATAGATAAAAAGTAGTATTTCATTTATTTGAATAAATTCAGGTCTTCCAATATACGTAAATCTTTTTTTGTTGATAGTCTAAATGCATAAAAATTTCACTTTTTTGTAATTGCTGCAAAATTACAACACATAATAGGGTTTTTTTTTTCCTTTCAAAATTTTGGATCAAGATCCAAACAAAATTTATGTATTTGTATTTTGTTACTAATTATCATCAGAATATTGCTTTGAAATGCTGACTATTACTTTATAACTTACCCAAAGTTTAAACTTTGTATATTTTAAATAGTTTTAACAATATATCTTAATACTCTACAGGGTTCCCACTGTCCTTAAAAGTCCTTAAGAACTCCTTAATTTTAGCTTTCATTTTTAAGGGCCCTTAAAACTACTTAATTTTCATCAAAGGTCCTTAAAAACTCCTTAATTTTTAAATTGGAACATGATCAATTTCTCTATCAACGAGATCTACAGTCTAATGAGATTTCCTTTTCTTATATGACTTATTTGACAAATAAATAATCTTTCATATACTTAAAAGGTTTAAAGTATAAAATCAGGTACCCTGTCCTAATAGCTAACAGTCATGCAGATTTTAATTGAACGAAGCATGGAGGATGGGGGGTTTATAGATATTTCAGTTACTTATGGAAGTTTAATTTTCCTTGCATTGAATTTAATAGAAAAGTCTAAAACTTTCTTCTTTCCCAGGCAAAGCCGGGTATAATCAGCTAGTATATATATATATATATATATATATATATAACTCTTATATAAATATATATATCAGTATTTTTAAACCCTCAGGAAGTACTGTTTATAATGTTTTTATTCACAATTTATTTTTAGTTTGATCACTCAAAAAACTTTAGATGTACATTTTTCAAAATTAGGTTTTGTCAAATAGATTTATCTTATATTAATTTTTAGGCATTTTTAAAAACTTAATTCTGAAATATTGTCGGGCATTTATTGAACATGCCTTGTCTGGTTCATAATCATTAAAATATGTTCCTCAGGAGATAGGGTTTATGCCGTTATGTCGTGTATTTCAAGTAGGTCCTTAGAAAAAGTTACTTTGGTCCTTAGAAAGTCCTTAATTTTTGTTCTGGAAAAAGAGTGGAAACCCTGCTCTAGTTATAAATTAAAACAGTAGGATTTATTATCCTTTTCATATTTTAAATAAAAACTTTCAAATAATTCATTAACTAGCACTAACAGAGGTAAAAAAAAAAAAAACCTTTTAACTTGTTAATCTTTTGTAAATTTAAAAAAGAGTTTATGTGGAATACCAGTTTCAAAACTCAACTCAATTATAAATTGATATTCCTATTGCATTTACATGCAGACTATTATCACAAACAAATTATTTTTATAACTCAACATTTAATATTTACATTTGTATGTTAATGACGTTTTATTACCTATAATATGGACATGAATACAACTCTGTAAACAAAAATATATATGGAACAACTCACTTGTTGCCAAATTTATAATTACAAAACATAAACATTAAATATTAAAATTCACAGTGATGTCAAAGGCGTGTAATATGCTACATCTTATCTTTCTGTGGTGAAAGTTATTGCTGCATAATAACTGTGATTCTACATATTGCTATTATACAAAAATTGATATGAAAGTTAAAATAATTAATTTAAGATGGAACCTAATACTGAAGCTATAAACTTATTAAAGTTTTTAGCTTTCAAACTTTTCTTTTGTTCTCATCTTGTGTATTGTAGTTTAAGTGGATTTAACGTGACATTTGAAAGTTAACATAATTATTGTTTCTTGTATGGAATGTATTTTGATTTCTGCAAAATTTATCAATTAAATAAGGCTTGTGAGCTTAAACTGAATGCAGTAACTATGATGAATAATTGAAAAAAAATCTTAGGTGAGCATCTATCTGATTAAATCCATTGATTCAAACAGGAAATAACTGATTGAATTTTAAATAATATTAAAATTTGGTAATTTTATTTTAATAGGTTTTAAATCTGGTAAAATAAATTTGTCTGTGTATATTTTAAATAAAAGTATTGTAAAGAATAGAAAATTCATTTGTTCTTTGGTGGTTTTGGAAAGGGGGGAGTACATTCTTTCTAAACTGTATAAAATTCCACTCTCCAAATAATTGTATAATTTATCTTGAGTGAAATTTCTTTTCTAAATGTGAAACTTATTTAAAATTCATTGATTTTAAAATTGTAAGCAGTATTTAATTCTCTCTTTATTTCTTTATTTAGGAGTTCAAGGTGTTCAAGTTGAAGAATTGTATAGTTTAGATGCAGAAAGTTTTGAGAAGATAAAGTATTTTCTTTGTTTCATTTTTTAAGAATTTTCTATTAACATTTAACATGTTATTCAGAGGGGGTTCTTAATATATAAGTATATTATTAGTAATCTTAAACATAAGTATATTATTAGGTAAATGTAATATATTTGTTTTGTAAATTTTCATTCATGTGTAATTTATTTAATCACTACATTTATCCTTCTATTAAATAAAAAAAATCTAGATACTTATTGGTTTTAGGGACCATGAAGCAAAGTTATAGGAACCTTGCCAAAATTCTACCTCACACTAGTAGCTGATATTTTATAATAACACTGTTTGCAAATATCGGCAGCCTATTTATAGCAATTAGTAATATTTTATTAGTTTGAGTTCGAAACTGCCACATAATACAATATAACATAATATCTTCTGTTAAGTAATGATGATCTAACTTCATTCTAATTTTTATTTCAGTGTTAATATTGCATTTCAGCTCTCATTTACTAAAAATATCATTTTATTAATTGAAATTCATCCAACCCCATTTTAATTCCAATTTTGACCACTGGGTTTCATATAATATCCTTAATACTACTCTTAAAAGTAGTCACAAACACATAAGTACTTTGCTGACATGGTACATGAGTTTTGGTAATTATAACCAATAACTATCAAAAATATTTTAATTGTCATAATTTTTTTTTAATTTTAGGAGAAATTTTAGTGCTCTGTGGGGTGGAGGACTCTATGAATTTTTTAAAGATTAATTTCAAATTAGAAGCTTCGGTATATAAAAAACCAATAATTACAGTAACTTTTAATTTTAGAAAGATGCAAGAAAAACATGGTTTAAACTTTAAATTGTATAAATTTCTATTTAATTCTGTAATTTTAACTGATTTGCATTCCAGATCATAATTAACAATATGAAAATGCTGTAAATTTATGAATTTTTTATTGTTTTTAGACCCGTTCATGGTTTAATATTTCTGTTTAAATGGTTCCAAGGAGATGAACCTGCTGGAACTATTGTTCAAGATAGCCGTTTAGATAAAATCTTTTTTGCTAAGCAAGTATGTCTCATAATATTTATTTTTGTCAATTCAGTTTATGTAAATTATCATTTATAAAATATACTGGTAACCAAAAGTATTTTATTTTCTCTTTTTATATATTGATATTTTCCTAAGAGTTGTGAAATTGTACAACTCTTTTGAATTCCAAAGATTTCTATAAGGAATATTTTTAGATAGATTATGTCTGTGATTAAGAAAATGTTATATTTTATTGCATTAAAAATATCCTGCTTTAAACTTGCAGTTTTCTAACAATTTTTGTACTACTCATGTAAAAAAAAAATAATAATATTTAGTGGATTTCTACTGTCATTGAGGCAATAATTTAAAAATATACTTATTCTATTTCTGTCTACTTACTTTCATCCATATTTCCAATGTACTTCTTATTCTTTTGTACTGTTTTATCCTTTGTCTAAAGCAGGGTTGGCATGATTTAAATCTTGATTTAAATCAGTTGATTTTTAAAAAAAATCATTGATTTAAATCATTTTTTTTTTCATTTTTTTTTAAACCTATATTCCAAAGACAGGAATCAGTCGAAATCCAAAAAGAAGACTTCTCTTGCTGAATGCATGTGTAAGTGGAAAATTTTGGGAAAAAGTGTTAGATAAAGATGGAATAAATAAATATAAAGCAAGATACGAACAAGTAATTAATGCAAGCCATTTCGCAGGAGCTTTATTAAGTCCATCTGTCTTAAATCAAGATAAAATTTTAGTTAATGTGGATAAAAATAATCAAGGTTTACAATTCATTAAAGAAAAGTGCCCAAATCTTGTCAGCATTGTAGCAAATTTCCAAGCCAAAAATGGTCCATTTCAAAAATCACCATTGCTTGATTAAAAAAAAAGTTACAGGTACAATGACTGATTATGACTGGTGGAATTCATTTAATGTAATGGGAGGTAAAGAGAGTATTACAGAACTTGAAATCCAGTTTGTCTACCAAATAACAACAGTCGTGGCTTCATCTGCTGGAATAGAAAGACAGTTTTCCTTTGGAATTATTCATTCTAGCCTTCCTAACAAATTAGGAGTAGATAAAACTTCGAAATTATTGTTTTTATTAAAACAGTTAAATCCATAATTTGTTACTAAAAAAACATTGAAAAGTGATTTTTTGTTTATTTTTTTAAATAAATAGTTTGCGTTAAATGAATATTTCATTTGTTATTTAAATTTACATCTTATTTAGTTGGCACTATCTAATCACAAAATAATAGAAAGTATTTAAATTAAAATTTATGCTTAATTTTAGGTAATCAGTGTGTAGAATATACTAGATAGATAAAACGTTACTTCTTATAATAAACTATTCCATGCATATTACAAAAAATATATACGAAAACAATAATTAAAATTAAAATTCAGAAAAAAAATCAAATAAATCTGATTTAAATCGAAAAAATCTGATTTAAATCGAAAAAAATCTGATTTAAATCAAGTAAATCTGATTTTTTAAATTAAAAAAAAAAAATCATGATTTTTTATCCAACCTTGGTCTAAAGATCAATTTATATATGTGTGTTATTTGGTTTCTGTACATTATTTATAGTTATCTGTAACCGATACCATATATATCTATTCATGTGCTGCATGTTCCTGATTCCATTCTGATTTGCTTGTTTTAGGTGATCAATAATGCGTGTGCTACCCAAGCGATTCTTAGTGTTCTTTTGAATTGCAAGCATGCTGATGTCAAACTCGGAGACACATTAACATCCTTCAAAGAGTTTTGTCAAACATTTGATGCAACAGTAGGTCTCATTACATATATGTCTTAAAATGATTTTGTTGCAGGCTATGAATTTAATCATTTATAAAATCTGAATGCTGCTATGTATGTTGAATGCTTCTCAAATTTCATCAATTTTAGAAGTATTTATTTAATAAGTTGCATTGCTCAATACCATACAGCTATTTTTTAGAGATTAAATTCAAAATGTTTCACTGAAAGATATATATGTCAGGTCTAAAAAAGGGGTAGTTGGAAATTACATGAGTTATAAGTGATTTTAAAAAGGGAACTCTTTTATAATAATAAAATAAATGAAAAACACCCACTTTAGCATAAGCTTTTTGGATCATCCGGTCAAGCAGAAAGATATTTGAAGATTCTGATGATTAAGTGAACCAATAGGAGTCAGTTAGCTCATGGACATAGAGCAGTCAACACACTCTACGCATGTCTCTGCCATGAGCAAATGAAAATAGCACTAGTTTTGCTTTTAAATGAAATTACGATTAAATAAACTTATTAGTATCAAGAAAGACTATGTTCCATTCACCTTAACACTGGACCATGTCATCTATATATATATATATATGTAATAGATTAAACATTAAAATAAATCCAAGTAAATTATTATACCCAGTTTTGGTTTGGAGTGCTACGGTCTACTTTTTGCAACACGGGGGCTAATGAGACCGGGACCTACTGCTTAAAACCGATTCTGAACAGCTACGAACATCCATGCCACTGTGGGATTCGAACCCATGAACTCCGGTTCCGAAGGCCAGCACCCTAACCATTTGGCCATCGTTCGGCTCTATGCCCAGTTTTAATTTTATATTGTGATGAAAAAAAAAGAACCTCAATTCAAAAGTGCAATGGATTCCATTTTTCCTCGAGAAGAAGTCTTATCTTTCTTATTTTACTTCATTATTTTGTGATGTTCTCATGTGTTCTTCATGATTAATTCAGTTTTTGTCCTTCTAATATTTTGAAACTTGAAATTTAAATTACATTTGCTATCTATGGTTCATGAGAAACAATAGCTATGATATCATTTTTCTTTGAGATTTAAAATTGAAATTAATTTCTTTTAGATGAAAGGCCTGACACTGAGTAACTCGGATGTTATTAGAGAGGTGCATAATAGCTTTGCAAGGTAAGTTTGTTTAGTATTTCTTTTAATTCTCAAAATATTTTTAATTTTATAGCTAGGTGAATATTTACTACCACCTCATAAATGGGTGATATTTACATGGATGACACAGTTAATGAAATATTGTTAACTTTAGAGGAGAGTAGGGATGGATGGGGAAAGTTTAAACAAAAATATTTCTTGCAAATTATTTTCACTGGTACAACATTGTAAGTTCCAAAGTAACAGTTTGATACATTTTAACATACTTCAATATAAACTTGATGGTATTTATAAAATGTAAGTTTAAAAAAGCAATCACAACAGCAATACAAATGTCCCATCTATCCCTTACTTGAGGGAAGGATAGAACATGTTTCTAAAACGTAAATACATAATTTTAAAAAAATTATGGAAAATTACAGACTGTTCGTCATTCATGTATATGAGTTTTATTGATTGTTGGTAACATCTATTTTATCTAAATTATGCTTTAATAAATTATCATTAAATAAAAAATATTTCTGAGCTTCACTCTTTTCACCAACCATTTTTGGTGGGGCCATCTTTGCAATGTCTTTTTTATGGAAAATATAAAGTTTCCCATCCATAAAGTATGGTTGGATGTAGGATACAGCTCAGAGAGGAATGGGGCATGTTTCATCTATACCTTTACACAGCATTTCAATAAAACAGTTTATTGCTAGAAGCATGCTAATTTTATGCTTAATTTAGGTGCGAATCTATAAAAAATATAATATTAAGCTTATGAAACATCAAAAACAATTATGTTAGCATCACTGAATTAGATTAAAAACTGGCTATCAAAATAAAGTACTTATTTACTTCTGGTGTTGTAAAATAGTCTTGTCATAAAACTCAGATAATGTTGCAACCAAAATGATTCATAACAACAAGCAGGGTTGACATGATTTAAATCAGTTGATTTTTTTGAAAAAAAATCATTGATTTAAATCCTTTTTTATTTTTTACTTCTTTAAAATCTTACATTCCAAAGACAGGAGAATTGGAATCAGACAGTACAGTAATACCAATAAGTAAATAAGTGTCAATAGATAGCATGTGCTTTCCAAGAATGGAGGGGTTGTGATCAGAAAGTATGGGTAGGGGTAGTACAACGATTGATTATGACTGGTGGAATTCATTTCATGTAATGGGAGGTAAAGAGAGTATAACAGAACTTGAAATCCAGTTTGTGTACCCAATAACAACAGCCGTGGCTTCATCGGCTGCAATGGGAAGACAGTTTTCTTCTTTTGGTATTGTTCATTCCAGCCTTCGTAATCAATGAGGAGTGGATAAAGCATCAAAGCTAGCATCTTTATTGAAACAATTAAATCCATCATTCGGTGCTTTAAAAAATATTGAGAAAATTGTGATTTGTTTTTTTAAATAAATAATTTGCATCAAAAGAATATTTAATTTGTTCTTTAAATTTACGTCTTATTTAGTTTGCATTATTCAACTACAAAATAATGGAATGTATTTAGATTAAAATTTATATATTTAATTTTAGGTCATCAGTGCGTAGAATATACTAGATAGATAAGATGTTACTTATTATAACAAACTATTCTATGTATATTGCAAAAAACATAACTACAATTAAAGTTAGTATTCAGAAAAAAATCAAGAAATCTGATTTTTTTAAAAGAATCATGATTTTTTTTCCAACCCTGGCAACAAGTATGGGGCTATGAGTGCTCAATTTTATGGAAGAGTCAGAAATTAAACACAATGTTTATATCAAGCCTAATTTCAGGTGTCCCATCTGTCCCTATTTTCCCTTATATATAAATCGTAATTATATTCTTGTGTGCTTGCTACTTGTTAGTGTAGAGATATTTTTTGTATTTTATTCAATGAAAATTAGAATACTCACAAAGATATTAAAAAAGTGAAGTTTTTTAACAATATAATAGCATCTTTTTAAAATTCTTGTTAGTATTAGTATTGCCTTAGTTTGTAACATTTAATTTAAATAAAATTTTAATTGTACATTTTATGTAAATATAGTTTATATGTGTGTGTATTTCTTTAAAATTGTATGATCTATTCTGGGGAGGAATCCATTTCAAAATTTTAAAAACTGCTCCTATTTTAAATTAACTCGTAATTCTTCCTGTATAGAAGATAATTAGATATTAATTACTTCATTATATGTCAAAATTGTTATTTTACATCTATTCTGTTAATCTTAGAACTATGCCTACAAGAGTTTGTATAAGCATTTCAGGTAGCATATTTTAAAGTATATTTTTTATTTAAAAACCTGTTCTGTATACTTTTATTTACATACACACAAAAAAATATTTAGTAATGTTATTGTTTTAAAAAGTCAATTAGAATTTTATTTATGGCATCCTAATTTAAATTGTTATTTCTCATTCAAAAAATTTGGAACAATTAATACAAATCTTCTCATTCTAAGCTCAAACATTATTGCATCATTTAGATTTTTATGTTGAATGTATTTGGGATTTTTTCTTTAAAAATTCATGTACCTGTATTTATAGTAAAGACTTCTGTGATTTGTATTTAAAACATGATTTGTTTGTTGTGTAATACTCATTTTGCTTTTAGGCAGCAAATGTTTGAATTTGATTGTCACCAACCTAATAAAGATGAAGATGTTTTCCATTTCATAGGCTATGTTCCCATTGACAACAGGTTATATGAATTAGATGGACTCAAAGATGGTCCCATTGATTTAGGTAATAAAAGAAACAAAATTGGAATTATTTTCAATTTAATCGTACTATTTTGCATTACCATAAGTATGTTTTAATTATATTAAAATATACTAGGTAGACTTTTGTTTTAAAATCAAACCATGGTGTAGTAGTATTGCATCAGTTTGGAGTCCAAATATGGCCTCTCAGCTTTACAAAAAATTAGTATTTACCAGTCTGAATCTCAAAAGATTTTTTGTTGGAAAATACAATGGTATACAAAAAAAGATTGGGTGGCCAAAAAGCCTTGTATACATTTAAGATTATATTTCCCAATATATATATATATATAGTAAGTGTGCCCGTGCTTCGCTACCATGAAGCAGAGGTTTGGACACCAAGAGTGCTAATTTAATAAATGTTGTATTAAAATGTATTAATAAATGTTGTCCAAAATTAAGGAAATTTGTGACAAACCACATGGTTTTGTATGAAACAGAAAAACACACTCATGTTGACATCCCTATGAATATAAAGATAACTATATAAAATGATAGGTTTTTATTTGCCCATGAGAGTCGCTAAAATTTGTACTTTTTGTTGTTAGAATATTGTTGATAAACATTTCATTGCAACTTAAAAATTAACCAAGAATTAAATTTAAAATTAGCTCTCATATATAAATGCTATAATTTGTGTCACATAGAAATGAAAGTGAATCACTTTACATCTCAATTTTCAGGTTAAATCGAATGGATACTACGCAGACGATGTTTAAATAATATAAAATAAGAAATGAATAAATGAGATATTTAAAGAAATGACGTCCTAATGATAAACAAAAATATCGTTTTCACCTATTTATTATGTCATAAGTTGAAAATTTTAATCTCCTGCTTTTAACCGAGGAAACTGCGCTTAAAACAATTACTTGGGAGGACATCACATTGCTAGAAATATTACTTCTTTCACTTAGCTATGATGCGATAAATAAAAAAATTGTTTGTGTTTAACCGGGGAAAATAATGCTTGGAATAATGACATGAAATGCTTGAAAAAAGGGGGAAGGAATGGATTTCAAATGTTAATAATTTACAAAAACCTTCCTAGGGATATACCTAAGAATTTCCCAAATTTTCACAGCGATTGGATGCATGGTTTTTGTGTCTGTCGAGTACACACAGACAGACACAAATTCATTTTTATATATATAGATTATTTTATTGCTTTAAACTAATGTTATTTATAAAATTATTTATCAATATATATTATAAATATACAATATATATATATATATATATATATATATATATATATATATATATATATATATAATGATAACTAAACTAACCACTTGATAAAAAAATTTGATACTTTTTATTTCTCTACAATTAAAATGTGAATCTTAATATTTCAATGACTTTTTATGAAGATGCAACTTGAGCTTGATTATTTTGTTATGCAATTAAATACTTACTGTTCTTTTAATTTGAATTTCAGGTCCCATTAATTCCAACGGTGATTGGTTAGATACTGTTCGGCCAGTCATAGAAAAAAGGATACAAAAGTAATTTCTATTATTCACCCACTTTACTCATTAAACCCATTCTGTAATGAAATGACATATTACTGATATATTCATTTTTTTTGCAGGTATAATGAAGGAGAAATCCATTTCAACTTAATGGCTATAATTTCAGATAGAAAATCACTCTATCAGAAACGTTTAGAAGAGCTTACAGCCCAATATACTGTAGGTTTGCTTGAAATATTTTTAGTATTTTTAAATCTTTGACCCTGCAATTATTTGTTAAAGGACTTTTCAAATGGATCTCAGTAGCTTCAATTGGATTAAAATACTGCAATGTCTATTTTTTTAATCACTTTATTTTAACTTGTGTTTCAGTTAGTATTTTGTAATTAGTTTTTAACTACCTTCCTAACTAGCTACAGATCAGAAATTTTACACAGAGGTTTAATTTCCAGTGACAATACAATATTCAATTATAAAAAATCAGATTGTGGGGAAAAATCAATTTGGTAAATTCATAAAATCTGTTCTTTTATATATCAACTATATGTGCCTCTGTGGCGTGAAAATAATATACACGATTACTGACCTGGCTGCAGGTTTGCTTCCATTTGAGTTCTTTTACAGTGACTTTTTAATAATATATTGATTGTATTTTAATACTGTCGTTATTAAAAAGAGATATAGTGGACAAAAGACAAAATATTTTAGTCAACTATAGATGCTTCTAAAAATTCGATGAAAACCAGAAGATTTGTGCTCTTAACCCATTAATGCCAATCATTTCTCTCAAACATATGATGATGAATATCTTAAATGTAAGTTTTGGACACCTCAAAATAAAATACAGTGGACTCTGCTTAATGTGATCAGTTTGAGACACTGTGATTTTGATAACAATAAACAATATGCAAAATTAGATAAATTTACCCCCCCCCCTTCAATTCACATGTCCTAAATTGTAAAATAAAATGAAAAAATTCACCTTATATTTGTGTACTATATGTTATCTTTTAAAACACAAGAATTATATACATAATTATAAAAATTGATCCATTGTTGACTGTCTACCATTTTTTCTAAGGAGCTCATTGATAAATGTTCGTCATCATAATGTTTTTCAAAGTCATCGGAGCAGTGTTGTACTTCATGTTTCAACACTTTCAATGCAAATCAGAGAAATGTTTAACGGCGCTGACTCATTTTTGGTAACCTGTCATAACAATTTAAAATTTCAATCTCTTGTTTTACTGTTAAATCATTTCACTTTCTGGCTTCCCTATCGACAAGCTGCATGTAAGCGAGCAAGGCATAAATTGTGAAGACGCTCCTTCTCAGTTCCTATAAGAATGTTTTGCCTTCTGCTTATCTGACAACCATGGACCACCAGCAGGGTGTGCAAATTTCTGAAAAATTCCAGGAGCGTGTAATTTCCCATTCCTTTGATCATTCCCCAAAGTGGAAGAGGGAGATTAAATTAAAACAGCGGCTAAGGGAAAGTAAAGATGGGGTTTCTTCTGAACACTATTGGAATATTCCTTTGCCAGTTAAAATGAGGTACGAAAACTGATAACAATAATCGATGTCACGATCCCATAAAGCGATCATTTTAACATACAAATGAATAGAGAAAACTGGGACCAAGTGATTTTGATAACAATAAGCGATTGATAACATGAACCGCGATCTCATTAAGCGGAGTCCACTATATATATATATATATATATATATATATATTTATGCAAACAAAGTACTTTAAAGAGAAGTTTTATAATAAAGTTATTTGTCAAGATTTCAGTTGATGTAACTGATAGAAAAGTAAATCATGAAATGTCAATCCATATTACAAAATTATAAATAGGTACTCAAAAATGTAAAAGATTGTGTAGATTTGATGTCTAAAATTTTTCTTTTTAGGAAAGTTAAAAATATGCAATTAAAATAGTTTTTTAAAAATATTCTTAAATCAGGTGATTTGATGTATTTGAAATGAGATTAATCTTAAAATTATTCATTTTCTATTTATTTAGTCAATTTTACAGGAATTATTTTCTAGTTTGACATTATAAAAAAGTTTTTAGATGCAAAATAACTGTGGGGTTGTGTTTCCCTCAGGTTCTCAAGATACCTGCCTAAAGGTTTAAATTCTTCACACATCAAAACAATTGAAATTGTCTCCGGAGAAATGAAAAAATTTGATAATTCTGGAAACTTAGCTTTCTCCGGAAAATAACACAACTTTTGAACAGCTAAAAGATTACAATTCAGCAATTTAATACAAAGTTTTGCAAAAAATAATGCTGAATGCTGCATGTTATTATAAGTTTTTAGTACTATGTGGAAAAACCAAATTGAATTTAGGTCAAACTCTGAAATCTCTGATGATAGAAAAATGGAAATATTTTAATCAGGGTCCATGTTGCTATAAGAAATACTGTTCTAAAAAATAAGTTATTAAAGCTAAAAAAGCTATTCATAAATTTTAATTTACCTTTTACAATTTACTACCGTGTAAATGTTTTAATTTTAATTTAGAAACTACTAAGATGTGTACTTATGTATAATCTGTAATTAGCCTGTTAAAATTTTAAACCACGCTGTTGCTCTGGACACATGTGCCTAAATGTTAGCATGTCTGTTTCTGTGGAATGTATTTTCAACTTAGCTGCAAAGTACTTTGCTTATTTCAGCCTTATACCCAATTAAAATTAAAAGATTTTATGGCTTTATTTCTTTATAGCAGTATTCATAAAGATTTATTTGTCGATATGTCAGCTAATATCAAACAGTATAACTTTATGTGTAGTAATGGCTAAAACTATTTTTTATAAATGCTTATTTGAAAGTGATTGTTTCAATATGGTAATGATGAATTGATTTGTTATAGAATAGTGGTATGGAAGTAGAAGAAACACAAAGTGAGATAAATAAACTACATTTGTTACTAGCAGAAGAAGAACAAAAGCAGAAACGATACAAGGTAATTACAATATTTGGATTCAAAGTGTTTCAAGATCCTGATATTTTATGTCTGTTTTCAATATTGGTTTTTACAGGAAGTGTAGCCATTGTATGATAGATTACAAAATTAGAAACAAAGTATAATTTTAGTCGCATTTCAAATTGGATGTCTAGGATTTAATTTCAGTTTTGATAATCCTGGTCAGGGCTTTGAACTAGAACTGAACTGGAAAAAATATATTGGTTTATTTCAATTTAATATTATGTTCAGTCATTTTATTACTGTATCCAACTTTGCAACTTACTTTTGTAATCTTTGATATTGAATCACAAAAGCACTTATGTATTAATTTTTAAAATCCATTTGTTTTGTTTACAGATATATATAAATCTGTATTTTGAAACTTGTCTTTTTGTTCAATAATATAATTTTAAAAATATCCTTTAAAAAAAGTAGCAGAAAATCTAGAATTGAATTACAATGAAAAATATTAGGAATAAAAATCCTGCTCCTAACAACTTCATTGATTTTTTACCATAGTATTTTGTGTTTCGTAAAACAGGTCTTAAATAAATTTTGTTTATTAGATAACACTCTTGTTTTCCACTAACTTCTCAAAAAAATATATTAAAATTTATGATAATCAGGCAGTTAACAATTATGTTTTACTTCAATGAACATATCCCTTTAAAATTAAAGTTAAAATCATAATCAATCCTTTATTATATCAGGGTTCCCACTGGTTTTCTAGAACAAAATTAAGGACTTTCTAAGGGCCAAAGTAACATTTTATAAGGACCTACTTGAAATACATGGCATAACGTCTTAAATCCTATTTCTTGAGGAACCTATTTTAATGATTATGAACCAGACAAGCAATGTTCAATAAATGCCCTACAATATTTCACAATTAAGTTTTTTTAAATGCCTGGAAATTAATACAAGATAAATCTATTTGACAAAAACTAATTTTGAAAAATGTACATCTAATCATTTTTTTTTTTTTTTTTAATGATCAAACTAGAAATAAATTTTGAATAAAATACATTATAAACAGTACTTTCTGAGGGTTTAAAAATGGCTCATATATATATATATATATATATATATATATATATATATATGTGTGTGTGTGTGTGTGTGTGTGTGTGTGTATATTATACTAGGTTACTATACCTAACGTTGCCTGGAAAGAAGAAAGTTTCTATTACATTCAATGGAAGGAAAAATAAACTTCCATAAGTAACTGAAATATCTACAATCCTCCATTCTACGTTGACTGTTAGCTATGAGGAAAGGGTTAGCTGACTTTATACTTAAAATCTTTTCAGTATGCAAAAGATTATTCATTGATCAAATAATAAGTAACTAAGAAAAAAGATAGGAAATTACAAAACGACGGTGGATCGCATTGATGGAGAAATTGATCACATTCTGATTTAAAAAAGGGCCCTTAAAAGTGAAGGCTGAAATTAAAGAGTTCTTAAGGACTGTGGGAACCCTGTATATCCTTCATAATAACAAACTAAACGCATCATTACTATTTATATAAGAATCTTTAGCAAACCAGCCTATATTTTTACACCTCTCAAAGCCATTTTTAAAAATTTTAGTTTATTTTCAATTTTTTTTTCAGTTTTTTATACTGTTCTGTATGATAACAATCGATTTCTTTTACAGCTTGAAAACATCAGACGGAAACATAATTATCTCCCATTAATTATGGAACTCCTTAAGATTCTTGCTGAAGAAGGAAAACTAGTACCTTTAATAACAGCAGTATGTATACATCTTTTCTTATCCTTGTAGATGTAGTACTTGCGACTCTAAACAATATTTTCATTTTTTTCAGTCTCATGTACGCTGATTTTGTTTGGCCTTACAATACAAAAAAAAGGGAGGTCAGCAAGTGGTTATTAAGACATTTTAACTTTTTTACAATTACATAAAATTCAGAGAAGAAATTAACCCTTTCCTTTGATGCCACATTTATATATAACTAGCCCCTTGGTGGATCTCACAATTAAATTAGATCAATGATAAGCTTATGTGGCTCTAATAAACTTTTTTATCAATTTAGAAAACAATATTTATATTAATAGAAAAGAGTGTGCATAAACACAATTGTGCATTGGTGAGCTCTATGCAAAAAATTGGTACATGGATTCTTTGTAACACCGCAAAACCTCTCAAATCTGTTTTTTTTTATAGTTTAATTAGTTTATTCTATAATTAAGAGTTTTTCTGTTCATATGTAATAACTGCTTTGAAAATGAACTACAAATTCATAACTTAGCTTAAAATATGAACAAATGTGTTTTCAAAATTAGAAGTATCAGGGATGCATATTACTGTGTAGTTTTAACACTCTTTAGTACTATGGCATCCTTCACTGAAATATTTATTACTTATATTTTTTTTAAATTAAGATAGTCTGTAAATAATTAATAATGCTGTGGATCATCCAAATATTTATAATTTGTATCTTATATTAATTCAACAATGAGTTCTTCCATTTAAAAATACTTATTTCTATTTCAATGAAATCATAATATAACTAAGAATATTGTTTCAAATAATCTTTAAAACTGGGGTGAATAAACACACTACTTTCCTATTAGAATATGTGATTACAAAATAAAATGGTGGAAAAAGTTATTTCTTTTTGTTCTTTGTTAAAATTATAATAAGAAATTAAAAAATTTATTTCATTAGGTTGGTTGATTCATTTATAAAATTCTTAATTTCTGGATTTTAACATAGGCTATAACATAATGCACAGTTTTAAAATATAATTGTATTTTAGAAATGTCATTAACCCCATTTTATAGCCTAGCCAAACATTGTTAATATTGTATACAGATTACATAGAAATTTTTATTTTGTAAAATATAAAGAATTATACAATAGGGAATATAACATGAACATTGTAGATCAAAATATGATTAATAAATTTACATGGAAATTTTGATATATCACTTATATTTTCTAATAATAATAATAATAAATTTAGAGTCCAAAATGTAAGAAGTCGCCAACGAAGTCCTATAATAAAGCTGTACTTCCCCTCCCCCTATAATGGGTCACAAAAGGTTTTTCTAATTTTTCAACACTCATGCCAAGTTCTTGGTCATGGTTCACCAATTTTGACATTAAAAACTATCTGTTTTGTAGCAGTTATTTAATAGTATTTATCAAGGAGTAAGTATTGTAGAAGAATAGAAAATGTTATTTTTATTATGATAGTTGTTTACTTCTATTACCTCCAAACTAATTTTAATTGACTGAGGCTGGCTGCCAAGGGAATATACTGAAAATGTGTTAATATTCACTTTAAAATCAGTGTTAAAAGCAAATTTAGTACTGTTTGTTCTTAAATAGCGTGTGTCATTTAGTTGTGTTTCAACCCATTTTTGTTTCTTCCAGGCCAAGCAGAAAGTAGAGGAACGGAAAAAGACAGAAAAGTTAAAGACTCAGAAATCACAGCAATAAAGTTTTAAGTAGCTGAACTTTTATTTGGTTTTATTTCATATTGAGATGAACATCACACACAGATGCAACTGTTTTAAATTCCATACAATAAAAGCTTTCATTCATTCAACAACTTCTTCAAACAGAAATTCGAGTGTGTTTCATCTTTCATTATAATCAAGCCAATTTACAAAAGACACATTTTTGTTTAAACACAACTATAAAATTATACAATATTTACATAAAATACAAAAGAATATGTACACAAGCAATATATTACATTCAATGACTAGAAACGTATGGCATAACTTGCAAATGCAATTAATTATCCACACAACCATCGTAATAAGTGATTTCGGTGAAATTGGAATTAAGCAAGCTTCCTTCAATTCCAAATCAAGGTAATACATGTTTTTAATAGTCATTTTTTTTCCCATTAATAAGGTTTTCTAATAGAAAATGATCCCTTGTTCTAGATCTCCTATTTTAAAAAGTGCAGCATAAAAAACATTAAGCTTCAGTGGCAATACATTATAGGCTAAATCGCTCAATTGTATTCAATCCCATTTCACAACTTAAACGTGCTGTCTTTAATAAAAATTTTCACATATCTCTAAGGATTGCTGTTTACATAGAGGAATGTAGGCTTGACTGACTTAACAGATTTTATTGCTCTTATAACCAGGGTTTTGAACTGGAGTGGAACTGAAAACCGGAAAAAACTTATTTGGGTCAGAACTGAACCTAAAAAATATGAGTTTATTTTGGTTCAATATATATTTAGTCACTTTGTTACTGTAACCAACTTTTCAATATTTAATTTAAATGTCAACCATGTAATTATCATCATTACATGTCATTTGCTTCTCGATTTCCTGTTTTGATGTTCACTAGTACTTTTCTGTTACAGTTCTTGATAAACTACTAGTAGAAGGCAAATTTAAATCAGTTGTCAAATGCAATTTTGATAATGGATAACAATGCCAATGCTCACTGTTCTCTGCTCACCACTTATATCGTACATACTTCTTAATTGTATCCATTCACACAGTGTACCAATTTAAAAAAAAAAGTAAAATGTAAATGAGAAATGAAAAAATTACGGTCAAAACCCTGCTTATAACAGTCTTATTCTTAATTTAAAGCAAATGCTTCCAAACATTCCACAGACTGTAATGTAAATGAGGAAACTTTTCCTCTAATTTTATAGAGGGCTCGTACTTTTACAAATATTTTTAATCTACTTGAGTCATAAATGGTTTTTTAAGAGATCCCTAAGTACAATATAAGGCTTCATTTCTTTCTTCGTTAAACTAGATGCAATATGAGTAAAAATTTAAAAGCTCAATTTCAGTTAAAATTTACAATAGCCATATTTGTTTTAAAGATAGATTTTCAGTGGGAAAACAAACACATACAAATTAATATCAGATTATGAGCAATTTAAACCATAAATTACACAGGATATATATCTAAAACACTTAAGTATCACAACCCTAAATTAAACAATAATGGGCATTGGTTTCTCATATTATTTTTAAGCTTTTAGAAATAAAATCTGGAAGTATTCAAATAAACTTTAAACTACTTCTTAGCTTTTGGTGTTATTCATATATTGTAAAATAATGTTTCGTGAAGCTTGGTTGTCGGTGAAATATTTTTAAATATCATCTGTTATTTAGAAATTCTATAATAGCAGTTATCCAATTATGTTGGAAATTTATACTGTAAATATTGAAAAAAAAAAAATACCAATCTGTACAACAAAAATTTTTTAAAAGTTATAAACTGTATAGTACTCATAGTTTGCTCATTTTCCTCCTAGGTTGCAAAGTAAAAAAAGCGTCATTCATGCAGTCAAATCATTTTTCCATTACAAAATCATGTGTTATGAGTATTAGAAAATCTTACAAGCTTGTTTATTCATCATAAAACTAATCTATAAAATAAATAGTATATAACAAATTATCAACATTTTAAATAGTCAAAGAAACAAAGTGATAGTTCAACAGAAAAATATTTAGGTGGCAGGCACATTTTATTCTGTCTGGAAACTATTTTTTTTTTTTTAATTTACATTTAAATAGCATTATTTTGTAAATTGATGATCGGCTATATAAAAAACTCATATATAATATTTAAATATTAAATGTATGTAGCAGAATTACATATAAATGCATATTACCAGCCAGAAAAAAATATTAATACTAAAATCAGGATTTTATAATACACTTAAAAACTGGAACTACTTTTTCTTATTCCTTTTCTTTGAATGAAAGAAAATGAGCATTACTTACTTTCAATCAGGTTCACAGCGTTCGGACATCACATTAAGAACTTGTAAGAATTTTGAGTACCTTTCTTTAGCAGCGACGTGGCATCCTTTACTGCCCCATAAGAACTTCATGTGAAATTCTGTTCGAAACATATCTAACATTAAATCATCGTATTTCACATTTTCTAAAACAATTTCACTGTTTCTTCTGTACATGGGCCACTGCTGAGTCATGGTTCGTCCTATTTCTAAATGGGTTAAAAGAAGCTGAAGACCGTAATCGGCCGCTGTTTGTTCCCACTGCAAGCCTAAACTAAGGACTTTGCCTGAAACAGAGACAAAATTATATTTCATTCTAGCAAATGCTGCAATTGATAATTTTCTCATAATGTATGTCATTTAACAATGAAAACCAATAAATTTGTAATACAGTTTAAGAAGTTTTCCAAGGGCCTAACTCATTAAAACTTCTTAAACTGGAAATCAGGCAATAAGCATTATTTATGTGTATGTGTGTGCGTGTATATATATATATATTTGTATATATAAATATGAATATATATACAGTAAAACCCACTTAAGAAGTTTTCTAAGGGAATAGAAAGAGAAAACTTAAACAAAATAATTAGGTAATGAGGAGGAAGTTTTTTCTTTATAAAATAATTTATAAAGAATTGATTTGGTTTTTCTCAAAAATTTACATTTAAAAACTCAGCTAATAAAGGAAAACAACAGAATTACCTTAGACTATCTTTAATTCGACTCAGAAATTTTGCTTTAAACACCACTGGAATCGATTTTACAGAAAAAATCATTTATAGTTTTTTGTTTTTTATCTCCAATTTGTTATTGATAACAGTGCAGCTGTCTTAAGTTTTTAAAAACTTCTTCAGGCACATTATAAATAAAAAATGACAATCGTTTTCAGCCATAAACATTGACCTTTACAATCAGAGAGAGAAGAGGAAAAAGTACAGTAATCGAAAGGCAGCTATAAATGCGTTCGGTAAGTAAACTTAGAAATGAAAGAAAATTTTTTAAGCGGGAAAGAGTTTGGAACGAATTTTTATAAACGGGTTATTTTAAGTATTGGGGGTATACGGATATGTATGAATAGGGGAGAAAATGGGTACCGAAAATAAACGCCTTAAACGGGTTTTACTGTATTGACTTCACTACTCAAATTAGGTAGAAATATTTTCATATTTACAGCAGGGTTGGTTAATTTTATAGATAAATAAAATCCAGAATATGTTTATTTTTCATGGCATTATCCACACTACAGTAAGTGAATTTTTTTATATTTAAATATCCTTTCTTTAGTAATGAAATTTCTGGATAAATCATTCCATTCATGATTTTCTTTTCTTTGCAATTTAATGATGCAGTAATAGTTGTAGTCTACTGTTCAAAGAATATTTTATACCTCTGGTTCTCTTTCATTGTGTTTCTGTTTAAAATAAGGATCAATTACAATCTTGGAATTTGCAATTTTAATTTTTTCATTAGTATTTGTGCTTGATTTTTATTGTTTGTTAAAAATTCATCTAAACATTTTAGAAGTGAGGGCATGACATATTTTAAAATTTTTTGTCATGAAATGAACAGTATATTTTTGTTTATATTAGTTTTGTGTTTAAAATACTAATGCTTTAAAAAACAGATTCAATACAAATAGTTTTATATTTTAATAGATAGCAAATAAATAAATAAAAATGTGAGAAGCTGTTAACAGTTTGACTACGAGGAATTAAAAAAAAAATCCATTTCATGTATTTAATCATGTATTTGTTACATATAAATAATACTGCACATATTAAAATTAAGAAAATAATAGAATCACAAAAATGTAATTATTAATCATGATAAATTTTGTCATAACCTTACAAATAAAATTATTTATGCTTAGTTCAAAATATTCAAAATTCCAATAAGATTTTTACCAGAAAACATAGTATGTGGTTCGAAGGTTCAAATATTAAATTCTTAAACTCTATATTTAATACTTTTATTAATGTGGGAGAACAAATAAAATTTGTTCGTTGGGTCAGCTACAAATTTCTCAAATGTTCACATTTTTACACCTAAATATAAAATTTGTTATGACAACAGAAACCATAACTAGTTTAATACAATAGCAAATTATTATTAAGGAAATGTCTCAAAATACATGATATTATGTTCAGAAGAATTAACTGTATGATTTAATATCATAACCTCCAGTCAAAACATGCTGGAGGTTTACTCACAAATACAAAATTAAATTTCTCTTTTTCCAGAAGCAAATTAACTATTTCATACCTTTCATCAATAGTATAAATGCTACTTGTAATTTTAAAAAAGTTATTAATTGTTAAAAATTAAAGTTATTTTAGGTTAAATTAAAAATTTACAAAATGCTTAATTATGTTTGATTTCAACATAAAATAAAGGATAAAAATCTAAATTGTAAACGAGTTTTGAGAGTTTTTTAAAAACTTTTTCAGAGTTGTAATGTGAGAAAGAGCATTAACTCACCTTTTTCTTTATTCGATGTTACATTTTCTAATGGTGATGAATGAATTTTGTCTTCCGTTTCAAGTTGAAACTCTTCTTGTCCTGATATTATATCGAGGTGACGCTGAAGTATAAGAATCAAAGACAAAAGGTACGGAATGCATGTATTAGGAGCTTGGGGGTTGGAGCACTCTTGCATATTTTTTAACGTAGGTCTTAGCTTAGTTTCATACATAAATGCATTTTCTGTAAAATTTTGCCGCAACTTTAGCCAAGTAGAACGCAATCTGGAAATCTAAATAAACAAAATAAAGAAACTTACACAGTTAAAAATTGACAATTTTATGAAACTTAAATACAACATTAAAAAATTATAATTAAATTATGTTGTTAACTATCATTATAGCATAAATATTCACATTCTTTTACTGGATGTTTCATGCACTAAGACAGATGACTTTAGAAATAGTTTGGTTCTATGTCGAAAGGTAAAAAGTATGTCAAATAGATAATACTGAAGGGTTTGAAATATATTTATAAGACATGATTTCATCTGATTTCTATTTCAATAAAAAAAATTATACTTCATAGATTTTAAACTCATTGGCACAACTTGGGAACCCTGAGGTGATAAGTTCATGTCTTAATTAAGTGGTCAACCAGCTCCCCTCCCTTAAAAAAGCAGAATTGATACTCGGTGAAAGCTAACAATCCATTTTAAATAAGCTAAAATATTAAATTAACTTGTTGCTTACTTAAAACATAATTTCAATTTGCATTGAAACTAAGATTTATTTATTGTGTTAAAATTTAAGATTTTGTTGCTAGTTAGTATTTCTTTAGACTACAGAAATACTAAATAGCAACAATGAACTTTTAAACATTTGTCCTCTAACCTAGAAAAATAAATCTACTGAACTACAAATGCTGGCAGTTAACCTCTAAGAATCATTTCTTGAGTTTCTATTGTAGCCATCAAAATGAACACAGAAAAACTATGGAGGTTTTGGCAGTCATAATGTACAGTTCAAGAGAAAATAGCTGAAACTGATTCATATTATTACACCAAAACCTAATAAGACAGATGCCAGTTATAAAGTTATCCAACAAAAGAAGGGATTCATTTTGGTTCAACATGTTTTTAGTCTCTGTGGCTATTAAAAATGCTTAAAAATTAGTAATGGGAAAAAGGAAGTCATTGATTGGTGGCTCTTTTCTTTATAGAATAAAAATTAGGGAAAATAGTTCCATTTACAATAAATTTTTAATGTATATATACTCTAGTTTTGTTTAATGATTTATATTTTAAATAATTAAAAGGCTATCATCAGTAAATTGCATTGTCACAAATTTCAAATTTTACCAGAGTGAATATTAAAGTTTTACAAGAGAGTTTGTCATTTATAATGAAATGTATCATAAATGTTTTTGTGGTAATAGGAAAGGTATTTTGCTTCTAAACAAACGAAACATTAGAATCAACAAGTTTTATATCAAAATGGGAATTTTTATTTGGAATCCAACTAGGTTCATAATTTTTTTTTCCAATTTGCGCAATATTCCAATTTTAGGAAATAGACAATGATTTTATATCAGAATAGAGGAGAACAAATTATATACAACTATGCAACAATTTCAGTTTTTAATTAATTGAACATAATGCCCTTTATATCCAAATGACTTAATCTAAAGTAGGAAATGGCTAAATAAATTGTTTTAAAATATTTAAGATTTTTTTTTCTAATTTTAAAAATTTATATTGTGTATTAAAAATTTATATTGGTAGAAAATCAAATTGGATTTCATTGCAGTAATATTATTACAGTAAAATAATTGCAACCTGGGCACTAGGCATGTGCTCAGGTTGCCTAGGCCTTAGTCTGCCCCTGAGAGCAGGTAACTCCCAATTCTACTTTGTTCATAAAATGTTTGAGTAATTGCATCAAACAAGATCTTAAAAAGCTTGTTCAGTGTGAAAATATTTATTTGAATAGTGGTAGAATAAAAAATTCCAACCTGAGGTAAAGCCAAGCCTTGCATTATGCCCGTATAACCATACAAATTTCCTAATGCAGTCTTGGTTTCAATGGCAATCTGGATCCATTTATTCAAGACTTGGGCCCGAACATCTTCATCTCCACAGGTCAATATAGTGATGGCAACAAAATATTTTAAACACTCACTCCTACAAATAAAAATATATTAAAGCAACTTAAGGGAAATGCACATCTGCAATCTTATAAATTACAGCATACATAATGATATTGATCAAAGTTATGAAATTTTTTCAAACTCTATTGCAGATTTCAATTAGAATTTTAGTTTCAAAAAGTACATTTAAACCGCTTGATCAGGATTTTGAAAGTGAATGACAAAGTTTCAATAATCTAAGAAAGAGAAAAAAATAGAAAATAACATCACGGCCCTTAACAGAGAAGGAAAATTTTGTTTACTTTCATTTCTCAGTCAACATTTTATTACAATATGTAATGCTTTTGTAAAGCAGTATACAAATAATTTGTAATACATAAAAAGTATGACATACTTTTTGGTATCCATATTTTGATAATTTATATAGAGAGTAGAAATTAATTAGTAAAAGTTATAGTTTATATAGTAAATATAGTTAGTACATTATAGTTAGTTTATATTAGTTTATAGTTAGTTAATATAGTTATAGTTTATATTAATTAGTAATTAGTTTTTGTAATATATCTGTTAATATATTTTTCATTGACCTTGTTACTGTTTTAAGATATTTTATTCAGAGTAAATTTATTATTTCAAGTGAGACAAATAAAACATTGAATCAACTCTAAAAATTTAAAATTAGTTAAAAGTAATAACAGTTAAAATATTTAGTGACAAAAATAAAACAGTTTTTCAATAATGACAGATTATTCTGACAGTGATTTGATTTTTATAACAAAAAGGATAGTGCCGTGCTGTAGTTATTAATAATTAGAACTTTTTACTTAAAAAATCATTTATTTTACTCAATTAACATCATCTCCATTACATCACATTAAAGAAGATTGTTTGTTCTGATACTAGTACAAATTACTATTTAATTAATCTATAAATATGTATAAATACACTATTATTGTAAAAGTAATAATTTGAACATCCAAAATAGAAATATATCATTTAAAAAAGTATATGCTACGTAATTAGCTGGCTGATTTACATAGAAAAGATTAAAATAAGAAAATGGTTTAAATTATATCATGAACTAAACTTGGTGCAACAGCCCAACTTGGGAGCCATAGCCTTAACAGTGTCAATTGTCATTTTCGAGACCAAGGACCCTAGGGATGCAAAGTGCATGTTGCAGTTAGGTGGTCAGCCTCACACAGAACCCCAATTTTTAGGTCCTCAGTGTGTCTACCCACTAAAGGAAAGGCTGAGTCAACCTTACCCAGCCTGGGGATCGAACCTTGGATCTGTGTGATGAGAATGCAAAATGCTACCCCAATGCCACTGAGCTTCAAATTATGCCATAGGCAGATAAGAATTTAAGTGTAAATTTATATCTACTTTTCATAAAGACCTTGTAGTGGTTTTCATCTTTAGTATATCACCACAGTTTTCATTTCTTTTACTTTCAATTCTGATGGTTATTCCTTTGTCCACTACATTTCATAGCTTACTGAGAAAACACTACTGTTCTGTCACAGCCAGCAATTTTTTTTACCACTTGCATTTTGAGCAAAACTTTAGATTAATCAGGGTTAAGTGCACATGTTGTCGTACCTCCTTCTTGAAATTGAGACTTGATATACCAGATAGAATTTCTACCATTTTTTTTTTCAATAAAATTCACAAAAGCCCTTTAAATATTAATCAAATAAAATAGGAGCAATCTGGTCAGCCATCACATCTACATAATTACTGTTAGTTAGTAATTTAGTGTCCATACAAATTGGAGAACAATAGCATTTTAAATAAAATCTCTTTAGGAAAAATGAACTGTACAAACCTTTCCATGAGATCCAGCCTCAGTTGCTGTCCCTGAGGTAAAACTAACAATTCAAAGCCAGTTAAGACTCCAACACCTAAATCTTCTTGTCGACATAACTTCAAAACTTCCAAATCCACTTTTGTTAAATGACTCGCTATAATCTTGGCACCCCCTTCCAAGATAACGCACCTCATCTTAGCCAGTGCTGGAGGATCTAAAGGCTTGTTTTCAGATGCTAATAATACTGTGCCAAATTTTGATATATCAAAACTGGAAGGTGGGTTCACTTCTGGAATAGTCATTTCCCTAGACAGACGATTCAACTCATTTTCATCTTCTTTGATAGAAAACTTGAGTTGTTGAGTCCAGTCTTGATTCAGTTTTGCATCCAATCCTTCTAATCTTTGAACATTTCCGTTAGGTTTATTTACAAAATTGAGCTCTGAATACAAATGAGCAGCTGGTGTTGTACTACCTGAAACAAATTCAAATAATTCATGAGAAAACAATTCTTTTAAATCTTCCTCACAACAATATTACCAATTAAGTGTAAAAATAATAACAGTTTTTTAAATGATGTTTGATAAATAGATAGGCAACAAAAATGTCACCAATAGGTTTACTTCCCTAAACCTGTTCATAGTAGAATAAAAATAATAAAATACATATATTAAGAATAATTGGAAATTAATTTCTACTAAATTTATTATTCTTCAGAAAATTTAACTGAATTTATTACACTTTATTACATTTATCATAACATAATTTTAGTTAATATTTAAAGAAATTATAGGTGATTTTTAAGCAAGTAATTCTTGACCTTTACCAAATGTTCGCTAAATTTTAATATTCCTTTTTGATAACAGTTATACCTAAACCAGAGTGATCTAACCATTTGGTCATCGTTTGGCAAACAGTGAGCAGTACTTTTAGTCAAAGTAATAAAACTAAACTAAATATTTATAATATCCGGTATAAAACTAATCAATGTGCATTAGAATGAAATTTAATTTTTAACCCTTTGCCTTAAAAACAATGTATGGGAGACGTGATCGTACTGCTGTGCCTAAAATGCCAACCTCGTATCACACATGTGATGATTCTGTCTGGCCCAAAGTGAAAAGCTCGTGTCAGAGATTGTTTTTTGGCGATAAAGTTTTTGTTTTTGCATTATTGTTTGTTACAGTTGCAATATGAGAGTGGGTCGTTTATTCTTAGGCGTAATTTCAATAGAGTATTATATTATATGTAATAAATAATTAACTGTTGGTGCTTAAAAAATTCTTTAAAAAATCTAAAAATTTAACTTAATGGCAAAAAGGAAAATGGATACTAATAACGGTGCTGGAAAGTGTCCTGATGACACCTTTGAAACTGAAACAGATACCGATTCTTCACTAAGTTTACTTAAAACATTAATAAATTTTTTTAATAAAAATGAAATGAAATATAATTATCAAATTCTGTGGTTTTATTAAATAGTAAATGCAGTACTATTAATGTCCACTGGTTTGCTCCCAACTGAGCCCGTGATGAAACTGCTTCTGGTCACGACGCATGAGAAAAGCTTTCATCGAAAGTGGGACACACATTTGTCGCTCGATTCATAAGGCAAGGGGTTAAAGATAATTTCTTTTAGTAAAAAACATAATGTTTAAATAAATAATGCAATTCACTTGTAAAAGATCTGAAATCTTTTAAATGTAGGTTTTTTGAATATCCTATTAAATATAAAAATTGTCTGAAATGCAGAGAAGTATATTGCTCCCAAAGTGTACAGAGATGCCACTCTATAGAGAACAGCAGTTCGCAAAGGAATGATGCCATCCCAATTAAGGCTTTACCTGACTTATTTGTCTGTGGAGACTCAGCAGTGTTAACAACTGTTCCATATTTTTTTGATGGAATGCGACTAGGTTTAGGAGGAGGAGTATCTTCTTTTGAATCCTCATCAGGAACACTTTCTTGACTTGACCTGGGAAAAAAAGAATTTAACCTCATCACAAATTATAAATCAATATTTAAAAAAAAATTAATATTTTAAAATTAAAAAATTAAAATCTTAAATAATTAAATATTGGAAAATAATAAACACTAATATGCTTAATTTATGCAATTTACGAATTATTTAAACTTTGAGCAATAAATATTTGAATTCCATTCCTACATATTCTGTAGATCATTTTAATTTAATGATGATTTAACATGAATCCAATTTAACTTCTGAAAATTGAAAAAAATATCCACTAACAGATTAACACAAAAATCACTCCATTTACTGATATTACAGGCATTTGTAATCTTTTTTTAAAAAATTAGATTTACTTATTAAAATTACAGAGTTCAATTCTATAGTTACAAACTTTATTCAAATCCACATATACTTTAGCAGAATTTGGTTAGTCTTAGTAGAATAATGAGCGATTATACTATATATTTATATCTAATCGTTTTATTTTAGTCTATTTTTCAAACAGTCTATACAAAATCTGTTTATGTTTTACCTTTGAATAATTAACAGACTTACTAAACATTGAAATAAAACTACGGCAAATATTGAAAAATAATAAACACTGGTATGCTTAATTTATGCACTTTACGAGTTATTTAAACTTTGAACAATAAATATTTGAATTCTATTAATACATATTCTGTAGAATTCATTTTATGTTGACGCTATGACTGCAAATATTTCCAAAATACCTTTGTTTCATAACTTTTTTCTCATGAGATAAACTCTCTCTTTTGGAATGTACAGATGAACCATGTTGTAAAGTTGAAAAATTAGGAGCCGATTTCCTTGGATAATCTGTCCCGCTAGGACGAGGCATGGTTGCAACACCACTCGGATGGGTATCAGCTGAAAATAAATAAGTTGTATTTAGTATTTTTTTTTTTTTTTTAGTTCTATAAGAAACACACATTTCAGCAATAATATGGTCAGAAAGAGTTTTTTTTTTTTAATAAAATAAAAAATAAGAGCTGAAATTTAGCCATTTTACATTTCTGAATGCCACTTATATAAATTCTTCAAGTTACAGACTTAAAGAATTTATATTAAAAGGCAAGTCTTCTTGTAATAGCCTTACTAAATTTATTATAGTGCTCACCTTCATTGTTTTAACTTTTTGTTACATACTAATTTGACCTCAATTTAAAATAGTTACTAACTCATTCTAAATTTAGGAGCTGAACTTAATAGTCTAAATAAAACAAGGTTCTATGCATGCATATATACGTTTCACATGATACATACATGCTCTGAAATAAAAAAAGGGGAGGGGAAGCAGTTTAAGAGAGGCAGTCACATAAATCTGTAGAAAATATTATGTTGGGGAAAAAGAAATCCATTATTTTTTTCTTTAGATGGCTGTAGTGATCGATATCTCAAAGTATCAATAAAACAATTTCAAATTTATGTTCGTTGTCAAGGTGACATTTCACACTGAAAAAGTTTATTTACTGTTTTTTGTTTGGTTCATTCAGTTGTGAGTTACAGGGTATTAAAAATGGAAGTCAACAAAGAGAAAATTCGGTACATTTTACAGTTTTTCTTTGATAAATGCGAAAATGCAAGCCAGGCGGCTGAAATTATGAATGGTGTTTATGGTGCCGATACTGTAACAGATAATTACATGCAATTTTGGTTTCGTCGATTCCATTCAGGCATTTTTGATGTTAAAGATGCATCTCTCAAAGGCAGGCCCATCGTTGAAAATGTCGATAAAATCACAGAAATAATCAACGTTGAACCACATGTTAGTAGTTGTACCATTACCCAGCAGCTAAAGATCAACCATAAAACAGTTTTAAACCATTTGCGCAAAGTTGGATTCAAAAAGAAGCTCGATGTTTGGGTACCACACCAATTAACACAAAAAGACATGATGGATCGAATTTCCGTCTGCAAAGCCTTGGCCAAACGGAATGAAATCCACTGATTTCTTAAACGGATGGTGACTGGGGATAAGAAATGGGTCAAGTAAGACAATATTGTGCAAAAACGATCGTGGTCAAAGCACAGTGAAGCAGCTCAAACGGTGGCCAAACCAGGACTAACAGCCAGGAAGGTTCTATTGTGTAATTGGTGGGACTGGAAGGGAATCATTTATTATGAGTTGCTTACGTTTGACCAAACACTAATTTAGATTTGTACTGTCAACAACTGGACCGTTTGAAGCTACCGATTGACCAGAAACCACCAGAATTGACCAACTGAAGAGGTGTTGTGGTTTATCAGGACAACTCCAAGCCACACACATCTGTAGTGACTCACCAGAAACTAAGGGAGCTTATTGGGAAGTTTTAATGAAGCTACCTTTAAAATGGCAACAAATTATACAACAAAATGGTGTATATTTGACCCAAATTGGACAATCCGAAACATGAAAAATAAAGTCATTAATTTCACACAAAAATAATGGATTTCTTTTTACCCAACCTAATATAATTGCATAGAGTAAGGATGGCAATTAAGATTTTATTAAAGAGTCAAAATCAAAGTTAATTGAAATGCGAATTTTTCAAGTGCACTATCTAATGTTTGTATATGCAGTACCTGCATAGTTTTTTTTTTATTTGTAATAAATAATAAACAAAAGAAGAGTGACTGAATGCAATATTTTTACACTAAAATGAAAAGAAAAAGATTCAATTTTATAACATTAATTATAATTTCTGGATTGGCACTTCAATACTAATTACTTAAATGATACATGATGCAATCTAGAGAACTGTTGCCATATTTGTTCACATTAACATCATTTCTGAGCATAAAAAGAATACATTACAATTATTTTATTATTTATCTGCACTGGTATTTCAAATTGGTAAACTTGGCATGAATGCCATACAATTGCCATCCCTTCTTAAAGAATATTTTACATAATTAAAAATTCTCATTTATTTACAATTGTTAAAAAGCAATTTCGTAAGTTACTCAATACTAATATTCCATACCATGTACTTCATCAAAACTGTGTAGTTTAGACTAAAACAACATTTACATCAAACATATAAAATATATAATATATACATTTACAAAAAGAGCAAGTGAACATAAAAGTATAAATGTTTACAAAAAATTTTACTTCAAGAAAAATGAGGTAATCTTAATAAAAAAACCTTGTAGAATAAAACATTTTCTTTTCATGAACATAAGAATTACAGCCTAGAGCAATTTTGAACTCTGTGTTACAAAATTGTATATTTCAATACTATAAACAAATAAAAATAAATATCCACAGTAGCTTAACTTTAAAATTTATTCGCTGAATATAGCATCATTGTATCACAAGACCTTCTATACAGTACATCCGTTAAACATATACTGTGCTTTTATTCCCCTCTGGTGATATTATTATTAAACAACCATTGAAAATTATGAATATTTAAATAAATTTATACATATACCAATTTTAATAAAGCTAATTAATACATTAAATAAATAAATAAATTTGTATACTTTTTTGCATTCATCCCTGAAGTGGGTATTTCTATAAACCTATGTAAGACCAGAAAAGTGCTTTGTTATAACTATTAAATACTTTTTATATAATTTTACTTAAACAAGGTCAAACCAGGTGCATAAAACTTAGTATAGCCGTATATACTGATTTCAGAAAAATCAGACAAGGAAACGTTAAATATGAGGTAATTACCTGTGCTCCTCCCTTTTTAATTAGCTTAATTTGGTAATCTTGTGCGATAACTGTATTGTAAAGTGTGACCTGGACTCATTTCAATTCCTTTCAGTTTATTTTCCCTGGTTAAACTATGATGTCACTGTTTATGTTATTCTTCCTTGGAACCTTTATTTTGGCAACAATATTCCAATTTTTTAAACTGAGGAAATATATAACCCGGCACATGTTTGACAATGGTGGGAGTTGTTAGGTTGCAACATAACCATCCGATTGCCTTCCAATGCAAACTATGTGAACTTGTGTTTTTCTTTCGATAGTTTTATGTTTTTTTAATAAAAACAATTGTCTTTTTAATCCCATCATCAAGTCCGCTTTTTTTTCTCTGCTGGAAGCTATTAATTCTGCTGACTTTGTTATGAGCCTCGTGATAGTAAAAGAAACAAGAAATTCCTGAAAGATAATCTGTTAAAACAATTCCTTGTGATCGAAGCATAATAGAAAAGGCAACCTACCCGGGACTTCTGATGTTTGGGACAATCTCCTTTCTTGATTCAAACTGTCCTCACTGCCTCCATGTGCCGATAACGATTCCTGACTGCCAGCCACTTTTTCAAGAGCCAGTGCCGCATAATGCATCTGACATTCTAAGCCATATCTCGTGGCATAATAGGATAACGGCATACTGCGATTCACAGGTTTTGATATGACAGCCCCTGAAGCAGCCGATATAGGCCTTTTATTGCCTACATAGTAAGTCACCAAATCAGGTACTGTGTCAAAACAATCATCTTCAAACTGGTACTGGATACGTTCATAAACAGTGAAAGGCTGAAATACAACCTAAAAAAGAAATGCATGGATAAATATACAAAATTTTCAGAAAGCAAATTTTTTTTTCTAAAGAGAAAACATCTGCCAAAATTAACAAAAATTATACATAGAAAATTAAGATTACATATACAAATTGTTTGGTTGTGGAGAGTGATTGCAATGTTTTTACAATCTGAGGGCTAGGGAACTACTGATTAAAAATAGAATAGGAACAGTCCAACATCAGGATTGGCTATGCACCCTACCTCATTGGTCATCCTCTTTTTTAATACTTTCAAGGTCTGAGCTATTTTAAATAATACATTTCACACTATAAAGTGAGGAATTTGTAGTCATTATTGTTATTTAACACTAGATTGCCCGAGATTTCTTGTATACCTATATTGCCCAAAAACAGTCAAAATAACTGCATTGTGAAAAAATAACAAATATGTAAAGAAATTTGTTTAAAATTAATTTTTAATATTATATAATAAAGGAGGGCGGAAGTAACTACAATCATTCATAAACCCGTTTTATATGTTATAGAAAAAGTCACCAAATTCTAAGAAATTGTGTCATATTTCATAATTGTTTTTCTAATTGAAATTAAAAAACAGTCAAAATGACTGCCTTGGGCAATCTAGTGTTAAAAAAAGAAAAAAAAATACTTTCAAGATATATATCTTAGCAAGTATATTTTATTAGAAATAAACTGAATTTATTCATAAATGATTTAAATTTATTATGAATTAATATTTAATGAGAACTTATTGAAAAACGTCAGTATTAAAGTTTTAAAAAAATCATTATAAGTTTTTTGCATAAAAATTTAAATAAAATGGAATAAAAACTTGGCCAAATAATTAACAAAGCTTTAAAAAAAACTTTTATTTATAAATAACATTGTTTAATAAGATTTGCAATGGTATAGCCTATTTCAAAGTACAAATTTACACAAAGAGTAACACTGCAAAATCACCTTTTTTCCAATTTCTCTCTTTAATTGGTTGCTGCAAAACTTACAAAATCTTGTAGGTTTTTAAATAAAAGATTCATACATATTATTTGAATTGACACAAAAAAGAATTTTATAATTCAGAGAGTTGAGGGTGGACCCTAATAGAGATTCAAGATTAGTTTGCTTTGACAAAGTCTGGATAGGGTTAATAAATTAAATATATGTTTAAAAAATTATATTTGAATTTCACTATCCATAATAAATTTGAATGATACAAATTGATCAATATGATTTTTCAAATATTTTCAAAAAGGGGTGGTATCTATACCTTTTCCTCTATAAGTTACAATATAATAATCTATACAGTTGATATAAATATAGTACTATACTCTTATATGCTTTCTTAGATTTAAGTTATTTTTATACTTTTCCCAATAAATTCATGTTCACATAAGTGTTAAAAAACGGAGAAAAAAATTTAATATAAATTAATATTGGCAGGAGTTAAGGAAGAATGCATATGATTATCATTAAGATCACCATTACAACTTGTGCCTATTGGAACAATTTTTAAAAATAGATACTTATTGGTTATAGGGGCCATAAAGCCAAATTCATCAAAACATAGGGACCCTGTACCACCAGTGTCTAGCTTACACTGGTTGCTGATATTATAAATAATTGAAATATCAGCAGCCTGTTAATAGTAGTTAGTTTGAGTTCAGCCCCATTTCATTACTTTGAGCTCGGTGCCAACACACTGCAATATAACACTATATTGTTTTGTTAAGTAATCTATCTCCATTATAATTTAAATTTTGTATTAAATTTCTAATATTTATTAAAACAGATCATAATATTTTGTTAAATAAAGTACCTCAAACCCCATTACAGTTCCAATTTTCATCATTCATTCACTGTAGTGAATTTATTATATCAAATAATGTCACCCATGTTCAAATTTCTAACAAAGTAAAGCAGCTGTGAACACTAGAACCAAAAAAACCAATTAATTTTTTCCTTTAAGGATATAGATGCATTAAATTAGATCTACGTGTTAGATGTCATTTACTTTTTCCAACCACTGAACTTCAAAACTATCATTTGCTTACACACTACTAACAATAACTAATGAAATTATTTGCTACCATTTTAAACCATAGTGAAGTATTTAAACTTAGCACATAAAATAAATATATACATAAAAAATCTATAAATTGTCTTAAAAAATAAAACAGGAAGTAGAAACATAAAAATATAATTATATTTGACAGCTCACATGAAGAAATAAATCACAGAAATTACTGAGTCACTTTAAAATATATGGTAGAAACACTGCAATTTCATAATCATTTTTAAAACTTATGGAATTTAAAAAAAAAAAACGACTTTCTTTTTGCTGTTACCTAGATAGGTGTATGCTTGTCTAAAGTTTCATAATGATAAAAGAAAGAAAAAACATTAGCATCATTTTACTTATATTTTGATTAATATAAAAATTTTCCACGCTACTAAACTACCCATTAATTAAAAATATGATGCTACATGATGTAGTGTTTTGGGGGCCTTAATATTATTATTATTTTTTTTTTTAATATTACGCCTGTCTGAAATCTTTTGAGCATACGACCCCTTGCAGTCTAATACAGACAAGAAATTGCCCCATTAGATGGGAGAACCCAAAGAAATAACATCCTGTATGGCAGAACAAGAAGAAAGGTGATCTCCCTGCATGGGGCAAATATATGATGCAGATGTTCACGAAAACATTATATTTATTCACAAATCACAAATCATGTTGTATGTGCATCTTAAGCTTGTAACCACTGTTCTAATGTTCTGAACCAAAAATGAATTCTCCTGTTTTTCTATCTGGTGTTGCCAGATTCCCCTTAATTAAGAGTTCTTTTATTCTGGCTGTTGCCAGATACATCACACATGAAATACTATGTGTATTTGAATTAATTATACAATTTACCTTATTTATCACAAAATGCAATGACGTGCACCTCCATCTGCAAGTGAGGACATAATCTCCTGGCCTGGAAATACAATCTCGAATGAGGAAATCCCCTTCTTCAGACATGAGTTCCTCTGCTCGGGGCCTTGGAATAGTTCCATGGTACCAAGCATGACTCCTCAAATCATTATTATCTAAACTTAGCTCCCATTCCAAAGCTTTTTTTAATTCTTCAGGGGAAGCCTCCACTCCAGTCAGTGGTTCCTGTCAAAATAACAACACATTAAATGTAGAATTATTTTATTTAAGAAAAAAAATGTTTAACTACCAGTGGTACTGGGTCAGTGTTACCACTAGGGGGTAGCAATACATAAAGAAGTAATTGGGGAAAGGGAGTCAACAAAAGGTTTAAAATAAAGGGAAATTATTGTGAACCATTTTCATTTTTACCCACTGATTACAAACCGAATTCTGGTTTTCTACAAACAGAATTGTTAATTGTGAATGGATTCAAAAATCCCTATAAATGAAAGAAAAATTTATGAACTTAATTAAAATAGTTTTATTATTTTATGCAAAATCTCTAAAATACATTAGTCTTAAATGGAGAAAGTTTTTATATATATATATATATATATATATATATATATATATATATATTTATAAATAATAGCAAAATGAAAGTAATATTTATATTTTTTCAAAATTTATTCAATTTTATTTTGTATAGTCTCATAACTTATTAATTATAGAAATTTTAATATGAAAATTTTTAAAGCCATTTTTTACAGAATGTGATTTTTTAGCATAGCATTGCACATTAACCTTTGAACCATTCCATATTTTTATTTAGTATTTAAAGTAAGTAAAACTGGTACTACTTTATTTTAATAATAATTTTCAATAACTTTTATTTTTCATTGGGGATAAAGTTGTAAATATTTTTACTTTTTAGACTGGCTAAATAACAATTATGTGCTGAAAAATAGAAAAGGACTTCAAAAGAAATTAATGTTGTTAACGGGCAATGCATGTTTATAAATTGTATTTATAAATCAAAATTTTCAGTAACAATTTTAACTAAATTACAATTTTTAATATAGTTTTTTCAGTAACTTTATTAATCTATGGCTTTTGAGTTTTTATTCCAAAAAACACTTGTTTTGACTATGTGTAAACAAAACAAAATTTCCTTTCACTTTACCCTTTTAAAAAAATTTTACCATCAAAGCAAAATTAAGAATCATAAAATGAATTTTTAAAATAGGAAACATTTAGATAAATACATGAATTGATATAAAATGTTAAAGTTTACGTAATTTATTTTCAATGCTTCACGCGTTAGTTCCTAAAATATACAAATCTTCCCCTGTAAAATCGACTTTTCCTTTAAAACTCTATTATTGCTGAGAAACAAACTTTACCTTTCTCAGCAGGTTCAGAGATGAGGGTAATGTAGAAAAGCAATGTTAGCAAAATGTTTAGACAATCATTAATTTTTTAATTAAACTCGTCTATTAAAATACTGTCAGAAATTTAACTGTAAAAGTCATAATACATTAACAGAAATTTGAACTATGTTGTTTCACAGTACTCTGACTTCAGTATCATGAGTAAAAACAAAAAATCTTTGTGTGCTACCATATTGCGGTCGAGATATGTCACAGGAAACTATCGCGTCAGAATGACGTTAGAAATCACCATAGAATTCTAAAATAGTATTAAATTATTAAAAAAGGCAAACTTGCTGTTTCTAAATGAAACCACAGTAAAATGAGTTTCGCACACTTTCCATTGGACAAGGGAAAGGGTTTAATATTGTGTTAATGAAATATTACACACCAGGAAGAATTAATTTATTGATTTCATGCAGTTTGGTACCACAAATTCTCCCTTCTGGTGACTTCTGACGTCATAATGACGCGAAGTCACACGAGACATATCCCCACAGAAATATGGTAGCACCTAACATTGTGTTTGATACGCTTTTGAATAATATAAGAAAGATTCTCTTGGATAAGAATAAAAACATAACCTTATATTTATAATTTATTTATCGTAATTATGAAAGAAAAATAAAACACCAAACGATAATTCAAAGAGTTTCATTAAATTATTTTATCGATAGTGGAAAATGGCAACGAAAGAATGTGAAGGATACAAGAGGTTTATTTTGAACTAGCGACTATGGAAATATGGTTTGTATATATAATTAAAGTTCTACGGAACTTTAATTAATAGAAATGCCGTTAAAATACCTTTGCAAATCATTTAAATCTGGAAGAGTTTCAAAAAGAAGAAAGAGCACAGAGTACGGCGTCTCAGCGAGAGTTTAAGCCAGTGCAAGTAAATTTTTGGTTATTTCTAATAAAATATACGATAATAATCTATGGTACTCCACAAAGTAAGGTGCTCTCTTTTTATTTAGTTTTTATTTTTTTTATTGGCGCGTTTATCCTAATGGTACGACGTAATGTAACGATAGAATACAGGTTTAAATCGTAAAATCCCCGTTGTTTACCAATCAATTTAATTAAAAACTAATAAATCACATTTAATAAGTAACAAATGTGTTGCACAAGGAGAGCCGGATACCAAAATATCAAAAATCGAAACGAGGTAAAATCACATGAATAAAGTCAAGTTTTCATATCACGAAGTTAGGTACCCTGTTCTGAGGCTAAGCCAATGTTAATTTGGTTAATTTATCAGTTAGAGAATCTTTTCCGTTGCTGTCGAAAATTAAATTTTCACTCAAATAATCAAATGAAATTGAGTTTTAAGCGATTTCGGTTTTTTTGCTTCTTTTGTTTTAAAGATTTAGTAAATCTCGAAAAACTATCAAAATTAAGTGAAATATTGAAAAGTTCCGAAGTACCGAGTATCTAATATAATGTTTATAGGTTAAATTATTGTTTGTACAAAATAAATATTGTAATCGCAAAACATTTTGGTCTTCAGATTTCAGCGGAAATACTATTTTAACTACTTTTTAGGCATAACGATTAAAGTAGCTTCACTCCCGTAGAAAACTTAACTTTGAAACATTAAATATCCATTTACTTCCTCGTGTATGTATCTCGCATCACTCAAAACCGATTAGACGTAGTTGCGACGTTTGTTACGCCCTCTGCTGGATTGATATTCTACCCGCTTATTATCATTTTTATTTTTGTAAGTTGCGAATGGCAACGAACAAGTTTTTTGTTATTCTTAAGTGAGCGGGAAGGAAATGGCTCTTGAAATACTTTTTGTATTTCTAGAGGAAATTGATAAATATTTTTTTTTTACGCTATAAGTTCTTCTGACTGTTATTTTTTTACTTAAAGCAAGAGAGAAAATTGACTGCACCAGTGAGCATCAAAATACAGATTCTGAAATCCAAAACTGAAATAACGTTGAAATTTTGTATTTAGAAAAGTATCATTTAGTTGTGCATGTCCATTTTTTCCCTTTAAATCTGCATTCTATGGAACAGAAAATTTCTACAAATCAAAACAAAACCGGTGGAAATAACCCCAAAAATAGACTGTTGAAATTTTCTATTTAAGAACACTGCACATCTAGTTGTGCACATCTCTTTTTTTTTTTTTTTTCCCAAATCTGCATTTTATTTAATGAAAAATCTCAATATAAGCAAATATTAAAATACCAGATAGTAGTACTGGATGTTGAATTAATAAGTTTTACGCTAAAATGATGTTTAAAAATTCTACGTCAAATACATATGCAACAAAAAAAGTATTCATTGTACGACTTTAACGTATTTTTCTGGGAAAATATATAGTTAGTTAATATGTGCAAAACTTTTCATTTTAACACTGAAAAATAATTTGCCAAATTTCAAATGTCGGATACCGATTTAACAAAAGTTGAAAAAATGGCAGATGAAAATGGATTAAAAATTTTGAGACTAAAAAGATCGAAAATAAAATTTATATAAAAAAGTATTTTAACACTAGATTTACGGATGCGGATCAAATACCTATTTTTACTGAAGTGAGCCAATTTGATTCATACAAAAAAAGAAGTGTTTTTGCAAAGAAAATAGTTCCAAATTCATTTAAATAAAATGTTTATTATCAAAAAGTTCATTGAAAACATTTTTTACATATAAAATCTGTTTTTGAAACCCATTTTCCGCAAACATTTCTATTCCATTTAGCACAATGGTTTCTACATCTGTTCCTTTTGCATGATGGTTGAACTTGACAATTCTTCCGTAGCATGAATTTCTGTCATTGGTAATGGAAGTGTTCTCGACGACTTCTCTCTATTTACTTAGCTCTTCAGCCAATTGGAAAATATTCCAGGCCTGATAGGACCCATAAATTTCATGTAATGCGATTAACTGTTAAACCACTCTACGAGTCCAATTGGCTCACAATCGTGAAAATAGGTATACCCCATTGGATAATGCGTAATGAAGGGGTCTGTGGGGAAGAGGAATGAAAGTTTACATATATTTTATTACTTAACTTTAAGTAATACCTCAAGTAATAACTCAAGATTTTAAAAAGTATGCTAAAAGAATTTAAAATTGTTTGGATTCCATCCCATCTCTTTTTAATCGCTTGTATTTAACTTCAGTTGTGTGTCCGTTGATCATTTGAAATTCATTTTTAACTATTTTCCAGACTAGCTAGATATCTGAAATTTTGCACAGCGGTTAAATACCGGTAACAATATAGTATTAAGTCATAAAAAAATAGTTAGATATTAAATGCGCTTAATTCTTATTTGTTACTCATTTTCTAAAATTAAATTCGGTGCTTCGGTGAGCAATGGAAATTTTACTAAAACTTCAAACCAGTCAAACTCTTATTCTATTATTTCTGTTTGGATGCCGCTACTAGTTTGCAATTTCGTTTTCCAATATTCCATTAGGATATATTAATATCTTCACAAGTTTTTTTTTCTTTTTTGGGGGTTAATTTTGAGTCACTGGATTTATAAGCTGTTTAGATTATAACTAGCCCATAAATATGAATTCCCAATTTGTAAGTTGCTTTGATTATTTAAATAAGGGTATATAATTGTATTATACTTATGCTCTCCACGACAAAAATACCAAAGGGCGACTTTAGTTGTGCTGAAATACCGATAAATCTTCTGAAGACTGATAAAATATTTTTTACAATTTTTCGTTATTTCTGTACTTTATTTGGCGGTCCAAACTAAAAGTGAAATTAGGTTATGTATTTGTGCTTACCCTATTCCGAACTAACACCCAATTTTAACACCATTTGAATCGCAGCCAACTGGTTTTCGCCCATGTTCCCGAAATCTTAATGAGTAGGATTGAAACTCTTTTTAAAAATCCCCTGTATAATAACAGCCTAAGTTACTGTCCGTCTGTCCTCGAATTTATGAAGCGGTTGGACCTGGAGTGAATAGAGGCATCCATATTCGATTCTTGATGAGTTAGGATTAGCAAAATTCAAAATGAGTAAACGTTCAAAATCCACCCCTTTTCCACTTTTCAAGCGGTTAATGCCGTTATTTAGAGCCTTATTTTCTCCGATTAAGAGCAGGCGATTAAATTTATCACATAATAAATAGGTAAAAATAACATTTTTTCTTCTAGCATTATGACGTCATTCCACCATCTCACTGAATCCTTTCTTATTTTAAATGATTTAAATATCGTCTGCCTTATTTTCGTACGTTTTATCCCTGAACTTAGGCATGACGTCAATCATTTTCTTTTCAATAATAGATTAGGTACATATGTGATAAGTTTAAATTGAATCATCAATTATTTTTTGTTGCAAAAAAATTTTATCACCTGTATTAACAGCAAATTCTTTTCATAAAAGTCTAGTAGTCTATTTCAAGAAATAATAAATATCTAGCGATTAAGTTATATATATATTTGAAAATTATGATGTTTGTTAGCTTGTGTGTTAAGTTTTTTATACATACCCACACGGTTTGACTAAATGAATTCAACGTTATTTTAAATTGCATTCACAGTATCGGGAGACTTTAGAGGAGTATGAAGACAGACAAATTATTGAGCGTGTACCAAATAATTCTCAGCCAAAACACAAACTTTTTTTTTTTTTTTTACTTGCCTCATAGGGTACTTTACAATTCTAGAAAATTAAACATTTTACGAATCCCGTCATATAAAGGGCTTTATGCTAGTATACTTTGGTTAAAATAATATTAAAACAATTAAAAACTATCCAGTTAGATACAAAACCTCTGTTTATTTTAAAATGTTTCAGTAATAATCGTTGGTCTCATTCATGAAATCTCTGCTTCAACTTCCGCTCCGAACTTTTGGCAGTAATTTAGGGAAAGATTGTACAGTTTCCCATTCGAATATTTCAATGGGGTTTGCTTTAAACACGATTTAGAAATGTCCAGAGATTTTAAAAATGTAACTCGACGGTTTAAAGATTTGGAAAATGGATCCCACACAAAATGACAGATTTGTGGAACAATAATGATCTTTTAAATTTTAAAAGCTGAACGAGTTTGTTAGTATTATTTTGTAAAACAGTCGTGAAACCAAAATGAGCCAAACTTACCATACTGAACCTGCAGCTGGATCGACTGCTAATCCTCTGCCCACGAAGGCACGGGCTGAAAGAAAAAGAAAAAAAAAATTAGAAAATCACCCAGAACACATTTCAGAAAATATTACACATTCAGACAGTGTTATTATCCGTTATACTGACATGCTTCTATATGCTAGTCAGTCCTAAATACAAAAATTAAACATTCTACAGAAAAGGTCAAGGTTTTTACGGAGTACCTATCGGTGTAAAATTTACTACTTTAACCACCGAATATAAAAGATCAAAACATAATTTGGAGCATCAATGCACAATAGCCAAACAAATTTAGAATACTCGCAGTGAGTTCCGAATCAAACAATTAGAAAGTCTTAAAAGGTTTTTGGGTTGGTTCTCGTATCAAAGCTACGAGTAAACAACGCTCTGTCTAATTAGAAGGTTAATTAGACTGTACCTTGACTTTGACAGGAAGGAAACAAGTTCAATAATAAACATTCAGCGATATAATAACGAGAGCAAATTCATTGGTGCAAGTGTTCCTGAAAATAAACATCTCTCGGAGAACACCCCCCTCCCATTTGCATTTTTATAAATTTATCTTTCCTTGCTGGTTGCTCATATTGTCCCTCAGAATAAAAGGGTTTCTCTATTCAATTTTTAAAAATTTAACTCAATAAAAATAAGCAATTGAAATTAGTGTTATTAACTGCCATGCCATATTTGTAAATTTTTCTTAAAACTCGTCTCTTTTTTCTCCTAATCGAAATACACTGAACTCTCTTTTTTCGCATGATTTTGAAATAACATGATTCAGTAATACGCGTTTTTACATAAAGTTTTTGTTCTTGTATGAACGATAAAAAAAATTGTAATTTTAAGACTGCATTTCTAATCCTCAATGACTTTTTAATATTTTTATTTCGTTAAATTAAAGCGATTTTTTTTTTAAATTCTCTTTTATATTAATTTTATTTTCGACCTTTTTTTTTTTTGTCAAATTTTGTAATCAGTCATTTTTTATCCGCTATTTTTTCAACTTATATTAAAATACTTTTTTATATAAATTTTATTTTCTACCTAAAAAGATCAAAAAAAAAAAAAAATTAAATAACAATTTTTTATCTTAAAATTTTTAATCCATTTTCATCCGTCATTTTTTCAACTTAGGTCAAATCAGTTATCAGATATTTGAAATTTGGCAAATTATTTTTTATCACGCTTAAACTTCACATTGTAGGATATCAATGGTCAAAGGATATTTAAGAATTTTAGTTTTTCACAAATCGATAAATGGTAAAAATTTACTTAAAAACTGCAATTATCTTTTATTAACGGGTACACTTCGCAGCGGAATGGTACCGGGAGTTTTGGGCGTCCATTTAGTTATTCAGTTACATATCAATAGATCGAAAATTATTTCATTTTTTAACCCACTTTTCACATTTTATATTGAAATATATTGAAATATTTCTTAATCAACTTTTCCTCTTTTATATTGAAATATGTAAACAAATATAGAAATAGAAATATATCAATAACAACCATAAGATTTTTGTAAACAAAAAATATATTTTTGAGTGGATAAATTTATAATAGTATCGTAAATAGGAAAAATCAAATAGAAATAGTAATATATAGTTTTAATTTTTTCGAATTATGTTACTTATAAACATTTTGACATTATAAAATAGTGAAAAGGGCAATCCTAAAACTAATAATGTAAAAACTAGTTTTTATTTGTCTCCATTTTTCCAGAATCTATATAGTAGACAAGAACATTCGGCTTCGTTTTCCTGTATATTCCGTTATTTTTGTACCCACCAACAAACCATGTTCTGAAACTAACCCGTACTAATACGTGACCCGCGCTCAAGTATTCATCGTCAGAAAACGTATTAGTACGTGTCCAGCATACAATGTGTTAATATATTTAAACAGCATAAATGTAATGCACATTTTCAGATAAAAAAACATATGCTATTACATAGAATAAATTCCACAATTATTTGAATAAAAGCCGGCAGGAAACAAGCATTGTAAACGAAGTGCATGAGCACAGTGAAGGCCGTAGTCGTGTACGTTATTTCCAAGTCACAGAGGTACTTACAGGCGGCGTAACAGTTTTTTCATGACTGAATTTTTTTTTCTAATTTTCTGATTGAATATTGTATTGTCACCAGAAATGAACCTTTGTGCCAAATTTTATATGTCTACCTTGTCAGGAAGGTAGCTAAAAATGGATTACAAATTACCATCTGACATATTATCGAAGTTAGCCGCAGAATGGTAAGGTGCTGCACTTTGATACCTGACTTCGCGGGTCCGAATTCCGCTGCTGGCACAGATGTTCGTTGCCGTCCAAAATCGGCTTTAACCCCTTAATACACAGTTTTTTTTTCTTTTTTTTTTTTAAAGGCCGACCAAAAAAATCTATTTTTTATGTAAAAAACATAATTTAGAAAGTTGTATTTCCAAGAAAATTACAAAAATAGTCAAAATTTTCGTTACAATTTTTGATTTTGATAACATTGCATAAAAAAAGTCGAATATTGTAATATGACACGCCCATCGACTTTTTTTATCTTTCTTTTCGAATTCCCATTTCAGAATAAACATCATCAGTAAAAATGCTTATTTTAACTTTTAAAAAAAAACATAAATAACAACAATACTAGTATTTATAAAATGAATCAAAATTTTCTTTTGTGTGATCTATTTCGAAACAAGGTGCAGCCCAACATTGCAACTATGACACATGTAACGACTCTGTTTTCTTTTCCTTTGCTATCTCTTTTAACACAACACACAGAGCAATATCTACCAAAGTACAACGCTGCTCGAATGATCTCGAGTGTGCACAGTTTGGCCAGTATAGCGCACTCGAATTCACTCGAGGGTGCACGTTAAGGGGTTAGGCAGTAGGTTCCGGTCTCATTAGCCCTCGAGGGCTAAACAGTATAACGTAGCGCTTCAAACTAAAGCAATAGGGAAATAAAACGAAAGCTATTAAAAAAAGCGATCCAGCCATTAGCTTCCTTCGCGAACTATCCTAAAATGTCGAAATTGGTACATGAGAAAATATTCGCACAAAAGGATCGAGACGCTCTCGAAGATTCTTATCTTCTTCTTGAGATGCGATCACACCACGAGAGAGCTTCTTCGATCAATAATGATGTTGAGAATCAAGTGTTTTCATTCGTCCTCGCGTTCGCCTGCCTCGCACTTCGCTTTCGCAAATTTTCTTTTAAATGGTTAAATCCAAGTCATTTATTCACGCATTTTATCCAAATTCGACATCCATTTTAAACGAGCGACGAATTGGAGAGAGGAATTTTTATTAATTTACATTTGTTCAAAATGACATTAAAAATCCTCTTTTCTATATAGTCTTTCACGTCGAGGTGCAAAGCGCCTCGACGTAAAAGATGCCCGTAACTAAGACATCCCAGTCTAACAAAGTAAGACTCAAACTAATGCCTCCTCCATACCGTGGCCCATTATTCACCACTGAAGTGCTTGCCCTGAGGGCGAACTTGGTACGATGGTTCACGATTTTGATTAGGTTGCGGCTATAACCGTCATGGCGCCAGCGGACTCTAGACACTAAGTAAAGGGTCGATGACGGCTATAACCCCAAAAATTTAAAAACGTAAATGACAGGTTTAATGACTCAAATAAGCAAATTTTTGTGTGCAACAAAGTATTTTGGGGTATTTTACACGAAATCAATAACAACTATAAGTTCAAGAGAAAACACGATCGCTCTATTTCCTTCACAACAACGTGCATACTGAAGCTGCCAGTCTTGTCACAGATGGAAAACGAAATACAACCTAAAAAATTGTTCCCAAAACATGACACTAGGCTTTTAGGCCGGTAAATGCACATTTGTGGAGCTATAGCCGTAGTGTCTAAAAACGACCGTTTCGTATTGGACGGCCACAGAGTGAACTTTGCTTTCATGGCTATAGACGCAAGTATCCATCAACGTGTTAAAATAATAATAAAACCGTATAAATTTTGGTAAATTACATTTTTCGTTTATGATAGAATTTCTGATGCAAATAAGAATGTAAAATAAAATTATTCATTCGGAATTGAACCGAAAACCGGAACTGAATCGATATATATAATTTTAGTTGAACTGGAGCGAACATAAATGACGGTTCCGAAGCCCTGGAGCTGTCTTTACGACGTTTACGTAATTTTTATTCCACATTCTATTTTCCTTTTACGCCCGCTAAGCTAATAAAAATTCCTAAATAGAATATTAAAGGATGTGTCCGTCCCTCTTTAGGAATATTTCCCAGTTACACATTCTATTCGTTTCGTTTGTGCTTCAGTAAGAAGATTCGGTCTTCCTATTTCACCTGCACGGAACATTCATTTTAATCCACAATCGGTTGTCTAAACAGTAATTTATTGGACAATAAGGAGCAGTGTCTGTTGTCCATATTAATTAAAGTAATAACGAAACCAACGCACGCACGCTGTGGTCCCTCCAAGAGTAACCTTGAGAACATTACTCGTCTCGTTTCCTGCGAAAGGGAGCGTAGTGTCTTCCGGTTGCGGTTCCAGCAGAGCAGAACGAGGAAGAATCGTCTGCACGCGAGAATGAATGAAAGAAATTGATTAGCCTTATCAAAGGAGGAAATAGTTTGCACTATTTAGATGCTATCATTCATTTCCAAACATCGCACACGGGACTCTGTTTTTAATGGGAGGTTTCTTCCCGTGACTAATAGAGGATGCCGTTTTATTCAAAATTAGACTCTTCACAAAATAATCTTCTAAGCAGACCAAAGGTGTCTAAATGGCCGATCCTACCTTTTCCATAGACCCTTTAGGTATTATCGTCGATACCGTTTTAATATCATCGAAAGTGGAAGATTTACAGAATAAAACAGAATTTTTTTCCGGAAATACTAAACTGGCAGGGTTAAGAATAAATCAAAACAAAAGTTCTTAGAATAAATTAAATATCTTTGGTATCTGTCAAGGTAGAAAATAATGAAATAGAAGATGTTGTGACGGCTTTTCCTACCTAGGAGCAACATGAGCAAAAATGGCGTAACTGATGAGGATATGAATCTCAGAAATGCCAAGGCCCGAAATTATTTTAGGAGACTCAACAAAGGATGGCGAGCATCTAATATACGAGTAAAAATTAAACTTGTAGCACTGGTTCTTCCAAGTCTTCTGCACGGCTCAGAAACTTGGTAAATAACAAATGCACAAAATGAAATGTTTTTCAAAATAAATGCCTGAGAATCGTCCACAAGATTTTCTGGCCTTCTTACATTTCAAATAAAGAAATTTTAAACAGGAAAAGGTGTAATGAAATAAAAAGAAATGAAATACAGGGGCTTACTCTGGACGTTGCGAGTGGGGGGCCGAACGTTCGTTGTGACGTCACTTTGACGTCAGCTTGATCATTTGCTCGCATGATGTCCGCAGGCTGGCGTAAAAATGTCGTCACAACGAAGGTTCGAAACGAACCGTAACGTCTAGAGTAAGGGCCACAGACGATGACAATTAACAGGGCACGTTATGAGAATGAGCGATTCCGGGCCCCCGAGGAAGGGCGGGCACCCTCATCTCACCTGGCGACGCATCATGAAAAAAAAAAAAAGAAAGGGCTGAACAGTCGCGGCAGCTTACTCGGCAATGGCTCCAGTTCTCGTGACTGAAAAGTTGCAGGTTCGGGGCTCGAGCCGGCCTAAGTTGGTTAAGGGTGACTGGGGCACGTCTAATAGATTCGTGGTCACCATGTCCTCCAAGTACTTAAACGATATCTCTGGAGGAGGCAGGCCAGAATTCCGTTTGGTTCCTGCTTCTATATGACAAGGACCCTCTTTGCGTAAAGTCATTCTTTCCTTCATAAAAAAAATTCGATGCTCTTCATAAAAACGAAAGGCACACCCTTCGAGTAGCCTATGGCTCACGTCCTTGGCTTGACATAAGTAACAACAACAGGAAGATCTGAGTAAGGATGGGGAAGCAAGCTTGGCTGCACAGGACCTGACTGAAAATATGTTTCAGAAAAGGATGTCACTGATGGTACGCTACAAACTTGAACAAAAACCCGGTCAGCTAAACTCCATTCATTTCAATTTCAGATAAACAAATCGGCGCACATTGAGCGTTTCGTTCAATGACAACGCGGAGTTCCAAAAGCAGACGGGCGAAGGGGGTCAGTGCGTGGATAAATGAACGTGACGAAACTAGTTGAAGAGTCAGAGTGGGTGTAGCATTTCAAAGAGTACGACCTTTTTTTTATTGCTACATGAAGTTTTTCTATTAACCTCTTGGCTGAGGATAATGCATTATTTCTTTCACATTTTTTCCACGGCCTAACCTACCCGTCCGTCTGCCTGCCGTAATTTCTTAAACGATAAATTTTTTTGGGAAAAAAATCCCTGCCGGAATTTAAATGGTTTTTTTCCCAGCTGGGGTGGAGAGGTATATTTAAAATTTAAAAAACAGACTACATGAGTTGTGGTTAGTATAGCTATCTGAATGTCGTGAAATCAGCACTGCTCGCTTTAATCGTTGGTTATATGAGCAAAGCTATTACTTTCTATTAACATGGCATTTCCTAATCTATTACTTGTTAATCTTTATGGGAACTTTTTTTAAAATCATTTTTTAATGCGTTCACTTTGGTTCTTTAAAACTAGTAAATAGCCTGTCATATGACGGGATTAGTAAAATTTTTAATTTTCCAGAATTGTAAAGTACCCTATAAGCAGGTAAAAAAAGGTTTATTTTTTGGTGAGAATTATCTGGTACATGCTCCATAATTTGTTTATCTTCATACTCTTCTAAAGTATCCCAATACTGTGAATGCAGTTTAGAATCACGTTGATTTCATTAAGTCAAACCGTCTGGTTGTGTATAAAGAACAAACACACAATCGAACAAACTTCTTCATTTTCCAAGATATATAACTTAAACGCTAGATATTTATTATTCCGCGAAACAGACTCCAACACTTTTATAAAAAGAATTTGTTGTTAATACCGGTGATAAAATTATCATTGCAAGAAAATATAATCGACGATTCAATTTAAAATCATCCCGTATGTACCTAATCTATTATTTATGCTAAATATGAAAGAAAATTATTGACGTCATATCCAAGTTCAGTGAAAGAACTTGTAAAAATAATGCAGACGATATTTAACCCTCAATTTGATAAGATGTTTTTTCAAAATATTTTTTAATTTCTGTTATTTTTCCATGTCTGTATAGACATTAGGATCTCTGTAAAATAAACAAAAAAAATATATTTTTTACCATTTTTGAGATAATGTCCGCTGTGTCGAACACTGACAGTTAAGTTATATAGTAGTTATAAATATACATGTCCGGTGTAGCGGCCAGACTTAGCCAAATTAAGGGTTAAATAATTTAAAATAAGACATGATTCGATGAAATGGAATGAGGCCATAATGCTAGAAAAAAAGAATTTTTACCTATTTATTATGTGACGAACTTAATAGTTTGCTTTTAACCGGTGAAAATAAGGCTTGATGTAATGGCATTAAACGCTCGAAAAGGGGGTGGGTGGATTTCAAACGTTTTAAATATTTGCTTTGAATTTCGCTAACAGTAACTCATCAAGAATCCAATATGGATACACCTATCCATTCCAGGTCCAACCGCTTAATCCATTCCAGGATAGACGGACAGATAACTTAAGCTATAATTATATAGGGAATTCTTAAGGCCCCTCCACACTATGGTCCACTGCAAGCCATGACCACCGTCTGGAGGGGCTTTGGCTTATCGTGGCCGATGGCGGCAGACGATAAAATAGCCTTGGCGAACGATGGCTTCGGAGGCGGTTTTTCTCCAAAGATCAAAGGCAGCCAGATGCGCAACTAAAGTGCGCAGTAGACCCTATGGACGAATCCACGCGCTCGGCTCATTTAGTGGCCCAGCGTGTGGATGCAACCCGTGAACCATCGTTCAAGGTCACCATCAGGAAGTGGTGAACAACAGGCCATAGTGTGGAGGCTACATTACAAGGCATACAAGGCGAGGGTGCAAACAGGATTTCCTGGGCCGAGCCCTCTAATCCAGAGATTTCTAACAGTAAGTAGAAAAATGAGAACGAACAGAAAATAAAACAGTCAAAAGATGGAATGGGATAAGGAGGTGCATTCATGAATTCATAGAAAAAAAAATAAAGAGTAGAAAGTTTAGGGATAGAAAAACAAATTTTTTTGCAGCCAGGGACATCCGTACACTAACAAGATATATTTTAGTAATTTACGAAATTTTTAAATTTTTAATAAGATTGGAGAAGACAAAAAGTTAAATTTAAAAATGCCCGGGAGAAAAAGGCAAAGATAACGGTGCTTCACTTGAAACAACTTCAAGATATGAAAAATTCAAAGAAAATAATTGCAATTTTAGTTATAACATTTAGAAAAAAAAGATGGCAGCGTGGGGGACAGAACCATTCAACTGAGTCTTACGAGAAAATAGGATTTAAAATTCTTATGAAGAAAAATGTGTCAGTATAAATAAATGTGTAAAATAAATAAAAGTGGTGAACACGGCATATGTTTAAAAGGATTTCCAAGATGGACAGCGCGACAAAAGAAAGCTTTAAATAGCGAAATGGGTAAACGGTGTTTTTAAAAGTGTCAGGCTTGCAACTGCTGAGGTACTTTCAAAAAGGTGAGAAAAGTGACAAATAATACAGAATAAGTGACTAAACATTGAAAAAAAAAAAAGCAATTTTTTTCTCTTCTCTTGATTACAGATGCTATTATTAAGATTTTTCTATTTATTTTAGCTCTAAATCAAATAATTCACGCAAGACATGATTTTAGCGTCAAATACAAAAAAAAGGTTAAAAATTTTATTTAACACAACTCAACATTGCTTTTTATTCGAGAAAATCTATAAATTATATTTGAATACGTACAATACATTAATTTTATAATCACAATTTTCTGCATATGTTGTGAAATATGTGCGTAGCTAGATTAGAGTATCTAAACAAAAATTGTGAAAAAAAAAGAAAAAGAGCAATGTGTGCTTTGACGTAAATTACTTTAATGTATTAAATGTACATTTCAGTACAAATGTAGATTTCAGGAACTTCTTTACGACTCTTTAAAATCACTAAATTCTGGAAACCGTATGACTCATTACATTTTAATAAGAAAAATAAGATTGGAACATCCCATTTTTGGTCTTTTATTAAAATAATTCGTTATTAATTCAGATTTTCTTTTTTCAATAACAGACTTTTGCTGTGATACACCATGAAAAAAGTGACTAAAAGGGACTGTTTACTTTAAAAAGTGACTAAACTGATCAATTTAAAAAAAAAGGTGACTAAAGATAGAAAAGTGACGGAATTGCAAGCCTGAAGTGTGGAGTTGAAACACTTTTAAAACAGTGTTTCAACTGAACTCAATTCTAAAGTCGTCCGAACTGTACTGGAAAATAAATTCTGTGTTCATAAATTCATTCCATCCTACACATTTGTTCATTTGTGCTTTTAGGTAAGTATTCGAAACGACCGTTTCGGGGTACTGCATTCCATAGAAGACAATTATGAATGGATAACGTAACAAAAGTTTAAAAAAATTGAAAGCTTATTCAACAGGTTCGCTACTTCTGCGTAAAACAGTGAACGTTATTTCAAACGAGATTTTTTTTTCCTACAATCACTTCTTGCGGACGTAATTAGCGAGATCTCCCGTTGTTTGTTAACGATTTAACAACGAACGATTATCTCAAGATCTCTGTATGCTCAATTCCATAAATCCATTTTTCAAAAGTACATAACTGGAACACGATACAGAACTCCATTTTACTCCAGCTCTACTTTTCGAATTAATAACGATTTTTTTTTTTTTTTAACGATAAAACGCCTCTCCCCCACGATACCCCTCGGTATGATAATGGTCCAGTCCCGCACGTTTTTTTCTTTACCTGTCCAGAAGGGGAAGGGCGAGACATTTGAAGGTGACCTCAGGGGAGAAGACCACCCCAGAAGTGTCACCCGGCGGGGCATCCACAGCTGTTGTTTGTAAAATAGATGGTAGGTAATAAAGATGCAACATAAACAAAGAACTCGACTAGAACTGGAATTTATATATATATAGTTGTATCGGAAGGTATATTCCAAGCAGTTACATATACAATTTTTTTTAATGAAATAACACGGTATACCAATATATTTTTGGATACTAATTTTTTGTTCTAGCACGAAAGTTTCTTTAAAAAAAATTTTTTTAAATTTAAATTTGAGAGCTTAATCAGAAGACTGCTTGTTAATGCTCCAATTCGATTTCGAACACCGCATTTCGTTTTCCGGTATAATTGTATTTTGTGTTAATAAATAATTTCAATAAAGTTCTAAAAGTTAATGTTCAAATCTTTTTTTTAATTAAATTCGATCGAATTTGTAAAATCGAATTAATAAAATTCGATGGTGAAAATTTTAGTATAAATTGTATCGATGATTACTTTTTACTATTAAAAAGATAATAATGTAGGAATCATGGTTTACTGAGGGATATTAATTAAACTATACTCTATATTAACAAAAAACTGTACTCTAAAAGGCTGGCCAAACTTACTCATGCATTTTCAATTCTCGGATAATATACGACGTTTGTTTCTTCGCTTTTCCTTTCTTTCAATCTCGCACATGCGCACGCTGTATGTACGCGTACTTACAGACTAAATTTTTACCATACACTGATTTGAATTTTTCTTCTAATAAAAATAGTTTTTGTTTTATAAATATGTAATATGATTTCATTATATTTTTTTCTTTTGGTACGGTTTGGGGAGAAAATATTTAAGAGTTTTTTTTTTCTATCTTACACGATTTTTTTTAATATTTGTAGAACATATCCCTAAATTTATCATTTGTCGCATAGGCTTGCAACTGCTGAGGTACTTTCAAAAAGGTAAGAAAAGTGACAAATAATACAAAATAAGTGACTAAAAACTGACTAAACATTGAAAAAAAAGCGATTTTTTTTCTCCTCTTGACTACAGATGCTATTATTAAGTTTTTTCTATTTATTTTAACTCTAAATCAAATGATTCACGCAAGACGTGATTTTAGCGTCAAATACAAAAAAGGTTAAAAATTTTGTTAACACAACTCAACATTGATTTTTATTTAAGAAAATCTATAAATTAGATTTGAATACATACACTACATTAATTGTATAATCACAATTTTCTGCATATATTAATGATGTCTTGAAATAGGTACATAGCTAGATTAGAGTATCTAAACATAAATTGTGAAGAAAAAGAAAAATGTGTGCTTAGACGTACATTACTTTAATGTATTAAATGTACATTTCAGTACAAATGTAGATTTCAGGAACTTCTTTACGACTTTTTAAAATAACTAAATTCTGGAAACCAGATGACTCATTACATTTTAATAAGAAAAATAAGATTGGAGCATCCCATTTTTGGTCTTTTATTAAAATATTTTGTTATTGATTCAGATTTTCTTTTTTTCAACAACAGACTTTTGCTGTGATACACCATGCAAGAAGTGACTAAAAGTGATTGTTTACTTAAAAAAGTAACTAAAAGTGATCAATTGTAAAAAAAGTAACTAAAGGTGAGAAAAGTGACGGAATTGCAAGCCGGCATTTAACCTCATGTTGCAGAAAAGTAGACCGTAGCGCTCCACAACAAATCGAATCAACCATATGTCGCACGGTTATTTAAGAAACGTATCTACCGTGTTGGACAAAAAAGAGAGAGAGAGAGACGTACATGTTTTAAGAAAGTTCCAGCTACAATCTTCACTTTGAAATACAGGAAAGACCATTGGTCTCTCAGACATAGGTTTAAATCTTATTCTAAGAGCTAATTAGAATAGAAATCTACCTCTTGGAGATGGCTTCATACCTTTAAAATAAGCAAGAAATTAAGAGTTTACTTTCACAGCTATCTTCAAACAATAGTATGGGGTTCTCCACGTTAAACAAAAGTTGGACGGTTATTTTTTGGGTGTAAAAGGCTCAAATTTTCATATTTTTTACAATAAGATTATTCATATAATTAAGAGATGTTCGTATGTAGTTTTAAAAGCAATAACTTATTTATCGGGAAAATAGTAATATTATGTGAGACTCTAAATACTAAATAAAGAATTACTTGATATAGTTACTGAGGAATGCTTTATTTTCGACTCCTTAGAAAGTCAAAGTTAAACAACTAATCTTAGTAATCTGCCTTAATTTTTTAATGTAAAAAGATGTTAGAGGAATGAACAAAATACAGTATTTACATCGTTGCTATGGTACATTATACCTTCTGCAAGTGTGAGGTCTGAAATGCCAACACGATAGCGAACAAGGTTGCCAAAACGATACTTACTGTATTAATTCAGGAAAAAAGATAATGCTGTTTAAGAAGGGCTAATACAAATAATGAATCGGTAAACTAGTATAGAAATTTTGTATAAAACCCCTACGACGGTCCATTAAGGAATATACTGTCAGGAAAACTTGAGAGTTCAAACACGCTGACGCAAATTTATAGCTGAAAGCTTTCATTAAGGTCGGAGAAAATTCTCACGGTTTTCAAATATAAAGTCAAGGGCAAAACCCCCAGGTACCTTGGCCTTTCCCTTTTTAATTCCTCATCTAAACTGACCACTGGTGCTACAGATCACACCCTCGGATAAGGGGTCTTCCCATTAACCTTATAGTGCCCTAGCGACCCATTTAGGAAATTCCAAACAAAAAGAAGATGTCTGCTATCGGAGACCGATTTTTATTCCTATTTCTACGTAGAATTCTCTTGTTAGCTGACCTCTTAGTTTACCCCGTCCACCCTACGCTCTGGTCATAAAGGTCTTTCGTGACTAAAATGGTGTCTTCTGCCCATGGCTGCAACTACACGTCGTGTACTGTCTTGCGACACGACAATACATACATACATACATGTATGTATGTATATATATATATATATATATATATATATATATATATATATATATATATATATATATGTATGTATATATATGTAATAAGACTGACTTTATGATGGGTGGTTGCAGTGATGGCCCATAAAAATGACTGACACCGTTTTAGCTAAAGACCTTTATTAAGATAACGTTGGAGGACGGGTTCCCACTTCATCCTGGGGACGAGACAACTGAAGGGTCAACTAGCACGAAGTTGCATATAGAAAGGCCCTTAACACCTGGTCAACATCTATGGGAAAATATCTAGAAAAATCCGACTCCGACAGCATGCATCTCCTTTTTGTTAAGAAATTTCCTAAATGGTCTGCCAGGGCAATGAAGAGTTATAATTGGTCATACCTCTTCTCTGAGGGCGTAAAGTGTAGCCCGAGTGGTCCATTTAAAGGTTAAGGATTAAAAAGGGGAAGGCCAAAGGACGCGGGAATATTTATTTCTTGACTTCAGACTTGAAAACCCCTGAGAATTTTCCTTATTTATATGTGTATATGTATATATATGTATATATATATATATATATATATATATATATATATTATTCAATCAAATTCTAACGAAAACAATAACACAAGTCCATAAAAAAATAATCTGACCTTAAAGTACCGAAAAAAAACAACTGATCGTTTGAATTCAATGGTATGTAAGCACTCGGCATTCTTTTCATCTTTGGGGTAAGTAGAGCGTAGCAAAACAATCGACGAGCCTATTTTCGGTCTACCTCCAAAACTCGAGTACACTTCAAATAGTATAAAACTGGTCTTTGAGCAGCGCTCGACAACGCCCTTGCAAGATGCACGTGACCGTAGGATCGAGTAACATCCGTCGTAAGTGGCGGACAAAGAGAAAAAAAAAACCTAATTTGTTTCGCCCGCTGTTTTCTTGCGGTACTGATAGAAACGTGGAGGGGGATTTTCTGCAGAGCGGGACCTAATCTTTCAACATCCGTGAGATTCGAAACCCTTCCCAGCGAGCTGCCACGGCTCCAAGATTTCATCCAAACGGTGTCCTATTCCGCAAACATCATCGCTTCGGTCGCAGAAATTTAGAGCAACGTCACTCGCGTAAATCGAATATTCTCATTTTGATACTTGGACGCCGCGGCTATCTTTGGTCGAATGGTTGGAGAACTCGTCTTACTAAAGCGAGATCAAAATTTTAATTCCAGAACATCCGCTGACCTTTTCCTCCTTACGGCAAGGTATAAAGTCAAATTAATATAAAAAATTATTTAAAAAAAGTCATCTCTTTCATTTAACAAAAAAATGTAACTAACTAAAATTAAAAATGCACTGAAAAATAAAAACTAATTTTAATCCCTTGCGGTGGAATAGATTTGAGAAAACGTACAAAAATGGAATTTTTTATTCTTTAATTTTGTATGTTATCATCATCAAAATGCTAGAAATAGATTATTTTTGAAAAAAAAAAAAATTTTTCTTTTAGCGAAATAACTACTATTTTCACATATACGAGAAATGTTAAAGGATGACAGTTTTGCTCCAATGACCGTCAAATTCAATGACGTCATTTCCTGGAAAAATTAAATCTACGATATTTTCCATATATCCAACAGGCTCAGCAATAATATGGCGTATTCTCAGAACGAAATTATCCGAAACCCGCGTACACGTCGCAGGCGGAATGGCTTCACATGTAGAACAGATGTACTGTTCCAGTTATTCAATTGTTTCTGGATAGTGGCGGTACACCTGGTCTTAAGAGTCGCCACAGAATAATATCGTCGTTTAGATCTTTCCAGACTGCAGCGCCATCTGTTGTGGTACATTGTAACTCATTTTGAAAGTTTGTGTGCCTGAAAATTGACTACTGTCCGAAGCCTATTGCAATAAACTGAATTTCTATCACTGTCCGTTTAGTTTTTATTTATTTTTCAAATATACCGGTCATTTTGGAAACACCTCGTATAATCCAGTTTCCGAAACGGGATCCTTTCAGCCGGCGGGAGCTCATTGTCATCAGACCCTTATGCAATCATGAACAGGATAAAAACAAAGTGAAAGCAGATCAAGAGTTCTTTACCATCATCAGTTGCAACGGCATTAGTGAAAACTTATTATTTTTTTTTTTATGAGTGTCATTTTTGCGTCAGCGGAGTCGGCCATTTTTAGGCCCCTCCACGCTATGGCCCACTGCATGCCATGACCACCGTCTGGAGGGAGTTTGGCTTATCGTGGTCGATGGCCGCAGACGATAAAATAGCCTTGGCGAACGATGGCTTCGGAGGTGGTTTTTCTCCAAAGATCAAAAGTAGCCAGATGTGCAACTAAAGTGTTCAGTGGACCCTATGGACGAATCCACGCTCTCGGCTCATTCAGTGGCCCAACGTGTGGATGCAACCCGTGAACCATCGTTCGAGGTCCCCATCGGGAAGTGGTGAGCAATTGGCCATAGTGTGGAGGCTACATTAAAATCGAGCGCCGGCAAATGCAAAGGATCGTGGGAAAGGAGGTTCAACTCTGGTAGAAAGGTAACATTTTTCTACACCTCCATATATTTCTTTAGCTAGGGATGAGTCTTGCAAGAGGAGTAAGACTCACATAGTTACCCTGCATTAGCACTGCTTTGTGGCACATAGAAACGGGCCCCAAAACAACCCAACTTTATGCATTTTTTTTGTTTTGTTTTTTTAATAAAACATATGGTACTGATACTTTAGAGCATTGAACGTAATAACACCTTATTTTGACACCAAATTAAAAAAAGTAAATAAAACACGAAATATTTGTGCTTAAAGATCCATTTTTGAGAGTAGTGTCGAATATTTTGATTGAAATTAAATATCTGTCGACGTGACTGTGACGCGAAGGTTGAGCAGTTGAAAGGAGTTTTATGAATGACTCTAGTCAATTCAATTCATTCGCTGTGACACATCCGCCGACGCGACTCCATCGCCCCAAATGGAGTCGAGTGTGCCGGGCATTCCTCGCACTTACGCTGCGTGCCTTCGTCGCTCCTCCATTTCCGCTGCACGTGCTCATTCCTCTCATCCGTACGCTCGCCTGCTTCCATCTCAAGGCCCCTCCCCACTAGGGTCCACTGCAAGCCATTACCACCGTCTGGACCGTCTGGAATGGTGTATCGTGGTCGATGGTGGCAGACAATAAAATAGCCTTTGCGGACGATGGCTTCGGAGGCGGTTTTTCTCCAAAGATCAATGGCAGCCAGCTGCGCAAATAAAGCGCGCAGTAGACCCCATGGACGAATCCACGCGCTCGACACATTCAATGGCCCAGCGTGTGGATGCAACCCGTGAACCATCGTCCAAGGTCACCATCAGGAAGTGGTGAACAATGGGCCATAGTGTGGAGGCTACATCAGACAACTGTGATCCATTCAGATTATATTTTAGTATCCACGTGGAATGTTTGGCATCGTATAGAACAGCGTTTCACGACCCCTTTTTTTTCGGCTCACGTACTACTTGGTTGTACGTCCTGTTAAATTGTACCACTTTGTAAAAAGAATTGTGTTTCGAGAAATTTGTTCTTGCGAGTGTGTTTATTTATTCGCATCATATATTTTATTGGGTGAACATGTATTCGCATCACATAATGCGACCAATGACATTGAAACACTTCTGAGGTCATGCCAGATAATAAACTCACTGAAATTATAAACTCGCTTTAACTAACTAACTAACTAACCCCCCCCCCCCAAAAAAAAAAAAAAAAAAAAAAAAAAAAAAAAAAAAAAAAAACAAGCACGCACGCGCGCAAGGAAAAGTAAACTGAATCGGCAAACGAATGTAGGCATTTTGAATTAAACCCCTAAGGCACCCCGAGAAAATTCTCAGGGATTTTCAAATCTGAAGTCAAGGGCTAAAAATTCCCACGTCCTTTTGCTTTCCCCTTTTTTAACCCATCACTTAAATGGACCACTAGGGCTACAGTTTACGCCCTCAGAGAAGGGGTTTGACTCCTTATAACTCTACATTACCCTAGCGGACCATTTAGGAAATTCCCAAACAAAAAGGAGATGCACGCTGTCGGAGGCAGATTTTTCTAGAGATTTTCCCACAGATTTAGACTGAGATGTTGACCGAGGTGTTAAGGGTCTTTTTCATATAATTTCATGCTAGCCAACCCCTCCATTTGTCCTGTCCCTATGATGAAGTGGAAACCCGTCCTCCAACGTTATGTTAATAAATGTCTTTAGCTGAAACGGTGTCATTTATATATATATATATATATATATATATATATATATATATATATATATATATATATATATATATATATATATATATATATATGTATATATATATATATATATATATATATATATATATATATATATATATATACATATATATATATATATATAAATAAAATTGGACCGTTTTGATGGAAAAGTAAGGAAAAATATTAAAAATACTCGACGCCACCACGCGTAAAGTCATCACGAACGTCATTAGATTCAATTAAAATTACTACATCGCCCGTACGGGGATTCGATCCCGGGACTTCCCGTGCCGAACCCCGTCGCGACGACTTCTGCGCGACAGATACGTCGGAAGCGATGGGTTTCGAGCGGCATTGTAATAATCTCGATAAGCCCCGAAATTCTGGATTTTTAATTAAAAAAAAATAAAATTCTATCGGATCCAATTACGAATCTGAACCCTTCTCGAATCAACTTAATTGCATACACAAAATTTCGTCCAATTCAGTCCAGCCGTTTAGGAGTTCTATAACAAACAAGCACAGGCGAATTTTATGTACAGTCAAACTTCGATAACTCGAAGTCCCAGGGGACCCCCAAAAATATTCGACTTATCCGAAGTTCGAGTTATTGGAGTTACCTACCATTCTTCTCAACTGGCACTTTAGATGGGTCGACATGGTTTGAATGGTTTCATATGTGCCATAATACTATAGTTGTACGCATTTCATAGCCTATGTAAATAACAAGAGAAGAATGGGTTCAAAAAGTTTAAAACTCAAGAAATTTGGCTTCATTACATATTAGTATACATAGCATGTAAATCTCATTTGAAAAAAGCGATTATTTTTAAGGTTGTTGGCATTCACAAAGTCACCTAATTTTTGAACTCGGTTAAATAGGATGTTGTCTGTACCTTCGGGGGTCTCCAGGTATGTGAATAGTGTCCTGTGCTTGCTCGTGACCTTCGAGAAAGAAGGTTCTCGAAGGTCACGAATGGACTGGCATTCGAGGTTTTGAACAGAATTGAGTTTTTTACCGGGGAAATCTATCCCAAAAACTTCGACTTAGAAGATGTTCACTTCGAGTTATCGAGACAGTTTTTTAAAGAAAAGTATAGAAATGATTCGGGACTTGATTAAAAGTTCGAGTTAGCGGATTATTCGACTTATAGGAAGTCGAGTTATCGAAATTCGACTGTATAAAGATATGTATGTGCGTGTTTGCTTAAATTTTTATACTATTTTTTAGAAAAATTTAGGAAAAAAAAAACTTTTTTTTTCTTTTTTTAAATTTCGTACAAGTAAACGGTAATAATTTCAGAGATTTCTCGGAAAATTGTTCCCATTTTTTATCAATGCTTAACCAAAAATGAATTGAGTAAGACTCCCGCTTGGGTACCCCTCCCCCTTCTTTACTCATAATATTAGATCCTATTCATAACATAATCTTACAAATTCATCTTAATCCTTACTGTATTTGTTAAACAAAATCAAATAGAAACGAGGATTTTTGCGCAAATAGAGAAATATAAACTTGGAATGCGCCCCACGAGGGAGAGAACGCCTATAAATAGAATGGAGAATTTGAGAAACGGGTTGGGAAAAGTCTCTTTCCAAAAGGAAATACTCCACATTACTTTCGACTCGAAAAAAAAAATTGACTAGTTTTCCGAATTGTAAACCAACTCCAACGCTAAATTAGACGACTCTATTCGAAGAAAAGTCGGTACGGAGGCTTGTGTTAGGAGAATTATGTTTATAGGAGTATGTTGCAAGAAAGAACAAAAAGATATCTAATTCCACTGCAGCATTTATTTCGGTACGCCAAAGGAAAGGGTGACCGTGTAAGTTTCGTTTGGGGTACTACGGTCTACATTTTCGCAACACGAGGGCTCATGACACCGGGATTTACTGAACTCAATTCCGAACGACTACGAACAACCATGCCACAAAGGGATTCGAACCCACGAACACCGGTACCGAAGAGCAGCTCCCTAACTCTTCGGCCATCGTTCGGCGTGACCGTGTAGGAAAATTTCGTCGTAAGATTCTCTTCGATAGCCCTTTTTATTCGTATATACACGAAATCGTGCTTCCAGTTTTTTAAAAACGTCGAAATAGGAAGGAATCGCATTGGATGACTAAAGTTAATTGCTTACATTTCAGGGTTGTATCGGTTTTAACCAGTGGTTTGAACCCTCCTGGTCAATATCCATTTTGACCCGTTTTGACCACTGAATTCACTTTTCAATATATTTAATACTAATTGCATGGTTATAACAAAATTATGGTGATTTGCAGTTAAAATGATTATAACAATTTTAATTGTAAAGTGTCACGTTATTTGTTTTAACTTTAAAATTTAAGCTTTTAACTACAACTTATGTTTTTAAAATCAACTCATGTTTTATGTTTTTTACTGCAACTGGATTACATTTTACCAATTGCACGTGCATGGTTCATTTTTAACATTCAAACATTTTTATTATACTGTATAAGCATGTTCAATCTCGTAAACTTGTGAGTGTCCTATTTTGTATAACGGCACTACTATTTTTATGGCTTATTAAAAGTCACTTCTCATTACAAAAGACATTATATATTAAAAGGAAGGCCTTTTAAAACTATTTCTAACAATTCTGACCACTTTTAACCAGTTTGGGACGGTTATAACCACTTTTATTATCCAGTGTCCTAATCAAAATTACAACCCCGTTACATTTACACTATAAAATGCTATAAACTGTGTTTTCCAGAATTTTTTTTTTTAATATCTCCTAACCTTATATGACTGTAACCGTCATTAGTTATCGTTTGCAACGGTTTCTTTTTTCTTCTCGTATTCGTGGAATTCCTGGCGTCGGATGAAAAGAAAACTAGGACGTTTCGAATTATATGTATCATCTGTTTGGATCATTTATTAATGTTTTATCTTTTGTTTTATAGTTAACCTCGAACTCAATGTTTTACATTGTGTACTGTGTGCTGTTTTGTTTTGTAAATTAATTTCGTTACATTTTTGTGGCAACACTTTTATGTAGTTTTGAAAACGAGAACAACTTGGGAGAGTGACGACCGCACGTTGCTGATGGCGTTATGATCTTTAAAATAATTTTTAAAGACAAATAACTTTTTTTATTGTCTACATTTGTGTATGTGTTATTGGTCCGCTTCGACATTCGTAATATTTTCTTCTTTTTCCCAGATCGTAAACCAATGAGCAGGAATACCCCTATTCTTATTTTCTTGCGATTGTGGTATTTTCCGCAGCGATATTCGATTGGCCAATTTATCCGAAAGATTTTATTACCAGACGATCGCATGTCAACGATCTCGGAATTTGAGAAAGATCGATTTGGGTGCCGTCGAACATCCTTAAATCGAGCAGCTTTGCATGAAAACGATTTCAGACAGCTCTTATCGCCGTGTTCGAAGAGCTACCTCTGTTCTACTTCTTACAACGCTAAAAAATGTATAAAACGGAGTGTCATTCTTTGATAGAACAGATTTTGAGGAGCACACTACACGCCGGTGGGATTCGTTTTAAATTTTCTCTTCATCTCACTCTCAACGTAAAAGTTAAAAAACTTCGAGCCAACGGGTCACGTTTTACGTTGGATGATTCTCTTCTAGAAAAATCTCTTTTCTGTAAAACCTAACAAACGGAAAAAAATAATTCAAATTGAAAAGTTCATTTTCTGCGCAAACAGATTGTGTTCGAGATTTAATTGTGGAGTCTAAATATTTTTCGTGGATTCAAGTTTAAGTTTAAATAACATTTCAATTAAAAAAACACTAAAACTTGTTTTTTAAAATTCCATAAAAATGCAGCTGTTGCATCCAACCTTTCGTGTGAATTTTTGATCCACTTCGTTAAACACTGTTTACTTACATTGCCATTTTAGTTAGGTAAGGGATATTTAACTTCAGACTGTATAAATTCTCCGAAGAAAGCACAGGTCCGGAACTAGGACGAGGCAAAGGGCGCAACAATCGTAGGGGCGCCCCACTGAGCACAAAATACTGGTAAAAGGAGCTCCATGATGAAAACGGAAGTCATACGACGACGATAGGCCCCTCATAGGAATATCGGAAATTGAAAAATAATTTCCAAAATACCAGTAATTTAATTCGTAGAATATGTTATTTAAGTAGGTATGTAAATTCATTTAATCACAACAGAAAAGATATCAACCTAAACCTTGAAGTATGTATGTAAGGAAAATCCATAGCTGCAAAACTTATACTATGTCCTTTTATTTTGTGTATAATTCGGTATAAAATCATCAGTTACTTCAAATTTTTGTAAAATTTTATGTTAACGGAAAAGTTCTCACTCTGTTGATCTCTTTCTTTTTGTCCGGGGAGGATATTGTAAGGAAAATTCTCAGGGGTTTTCAAATCTGAAGTCAAGGGTTAAAAATTCCAGTGTTCTTTTGTAATCCCCTTTTTAACCCATAACCTAAATGGACCACTGGGGCTGCAGTTTACGCCCTCACAGAATGGGTGTGTCAAATTATAACTCTACATTGCCCTAGCGGACCATTTAGGAAATTTTCAAACAAAAAGGAAATGCACGTTGTCGGAGGCAGATATTTTCCCAAAGATGTCGACCCAGATGTTAAGGGTCTTGTACATATAACTTCATGCTATCTGAACCACTCAGTTTGTCCCGTCCCTATGATGAAGTGGAAACCCTTCCTCCGCCGTTATCTTAATAAAGGTCTTTAGCTGAAACGGTGTCAGGTTTATGGCCAGGACTGCAACCACCCATCCAGAAGTCCTTCTCATTACATGTATATGAAGAACTTTTAAAAAGGAATTCACGAACAAGAGAATAGAAATGAATATTTAGAAACTGCATCGAGAATCTTATAACAACAATTTCGTTTGCTAGCGATCTACGGTTGAGGAACGACTAGGGAATATGCTTAGATTGGTTTGGTTTGGTTTGGAGCTACGTTCTACTTGGAGACAGGAAAATACTGCTAAATGCCGATATCGAACGGATACGAACATCCCTGCAGCAGTGGGATTCGAACCCACGAACTCTGGTTCCGAAGATCAGTGTGCTAACCATTCGCTGAATATACTTAGAAAAGTAATGCTGTAAATACCTTAGCTTTTTATATAATTCATAAACCTTAAATGGCTAGTTGTGAGTTCTTTCTGAATTTATTATATGTAGCGAAAATGTTTTTATAGTTTCCCTAGAATATTTGGTGGTAGGACAGAGATGAGTTCCGTAGTTCCGGCCCTACCCCATAACGCGTATTTATTTAACCTCCGCCCGACATTACGTCAAAAGAAAGAACCCTTTGAGGAACTATAAATAGAAATGAGTCGATATTAAGAAGGCGGTATGTGGGATCGTCGAACATATGTACATACCTGAAAAGAAGGTTCCACTTTCGTATGGTGCGTGCCAATTTTAGAATGTTTTATCGAATCAGGACCTTATTTTCAGTATACTACCTATCGCGATGATAAAATGTATGGAATACTGGATATGTATCTAGAAATATACCCGACTCTCTTTCTTACACGGTTTTCAAACAAACACGCTCCACCACTATACTTAACACGAATATATATATATGTTAAGTTTTTTTTTTTTTTTTTTTTTTTTTTTTTGTCACATTACACGATTTTTTAAAGTTGGGGAAGACATCCCTAAATTTATCATACGTCGCAAGAATTCTTTTTGACAACTTTTTTCCCCCGTTTTTGTAAGGAACGTATCTACCGTGTAAAAAAAAAAAAAGAAAAAAAAGAGAGTTGGGTGTACGTATCCAATAAAACGTGCAGTCGCATCAGACCTAAAATAGAGTTTCGAAAAGCGACGATCTGGTTCGGAGGCGAAAGTGTTGAAAAATGGACGCGATATCTCAGCAACTCTTCCTCCGACGCCTCGCTTACTAAGATCCCGTGACACAATAAATGACGAGATGCACTCACTATATTTCTTTTTCTTTTGGCTCAGTTTCAGAAACCATTGGTCAACTTCACTCAGGGTTGTATCCGTTTTAACTGTCCTGGTCAATATCCATTTTGACACGTTTTGACCACTGAAATTCACTTTTCGATATATTTAATACTCATCGAACATAGTTTACTAGCCTATGATAAAGGCAAGTTACATTTGTTAAAAATGTCATAACATAAATAACACAAGCAAAAAAAAGAAATATAACGTGACACCAAGATACAAAACGAAAATGTTTTACTCATTTTTTTTATACAAGGCATTTTACATGTCATTTATGTTGAATTCAAAAAACGGTGACAAGTAACAAGTTTTGTAGTTGTCTCTCCATTGAAACCATTTTGTAACTTATTTTCGACGACTCCAAACTTTGAAAATAATTTTTCTATAGCTGGCACAATAGTTTATTAGATGGATTGTAAAATCCATAAATTTTATGTTAATGCATTTAACCTTCTGTTTTTTTAACTGTAACCCATATTTTATATTTTTTTACTGCAACTGGATTACATTTTTACAATTGCATGTGCAGAGTTCGTTTTTAAAATTCAAACAAATAAAAATGATATTTTAATACTTTATATTTTATTTTCGACTTTTTTTTTAGTCTCTAATTTTGTAATCAATTTTTCTGCCGTCATTTTTCCAACTTCTGTTAAATCAATTATCAGACATTTGAAATTTTTTTATTTTTTTTTATTAAGTGTAGACTTTACATTGTAGTACAACAATGGCAAAAAAATCGTTAAAATTTTTTTTTAACAAATCGGTAATAGTAATAATTTATTTAAAAACTATAATTATATTTTATTTACATAATAAAACGTAAAAGTAAAGCCCATTTTCAGGTAAACACATGTTATCACATACAATAAACTCTCTTACCGTTTTAATAAAAGCGGTAGGGAAAACGCATTGTAAACGAAGAACACGGGTGTAACGTAAACCACACGGTCAAGCGAGCAGTCGCGTACGTTACTGAGAAAGAAGCACGAATAGCCGGTAAATATAAAAAACAAGTCGAACTTAACACATTGTGTGCGGGTACATTTCGCAGCGGAATTGTGCCGGGCTTTTTGCGCGTCAATTTAATTATTCGGTTACATCTCAATAGATCGAATATTATTTAATTTTTAACCCACTTTTCGTATTTTATATTGAAATATATAAACAAATATATAAATAGACAAATAAACAAATATATATAAATACAAATACTTATATAAATATACATATATATATAATTTTCGCAAGGATAAATAAAAAATTAATTTTAAATCTAAATTGATTTTTTTTTTAATCAACCTTCCCGTTCTGTGGTTCCGCATCGACTGACATCAAGTTTTTGCCTCCATTTTTCCAGAATCTATGTAGTAGACAAGAACATTCGGCTTCCTGTACATACTGTTATTTTTGTCCCCACAAACAAACCCTGTTGTGGGGGTACGTAAAACAACCTGTAATAGTACGTAACCGCGCTTAAGTATCTATCGTCAGAAAACTTGATACTAGTAGGTGTCCCGCATACAATGTGTAAAGAATAAAATTGATTCGTATTGCGAATTTCCATTGTGAAGCGATTTATTACGTTTAAATTCCATAAAAAAAGTTTGTTTGTTATGGAACGAAATTCCAGACCGAAGGGAGTTATTTTTCCACGAATATTCATTTCACGACAATGGCCGGAAGAAGCCTCCTTTGCCCTCTCACTCATACATACAGAAAAGAGTGTACAGTTAAGGCCTTTAGACACTATGGTCCATCAGATATGGCTCAACATGGTCGACAATGGCAGACGATAAGATGGCCTTGGCCGAAGATGGCTTCGAAAGCGGTTTCTCTCCATACATCAAAGACAGCCAGCATGCGCTACTCAAGTGCGCAGTAGATAAAGGGATAAATATTAGTCGCTCAATTTAGTGGCCCAGCGTGTGGATGCAACCCCGCGAACTATCGTACCAAGGTCGTCATCAGAGCCAATACTGCAGGGGTCAATCACGGGCCATAGTGGGGAAGAGGCATTAAACACATTTCATCCTTGCACAAAAACGAAATGATTTCATCACATAAACTCATTTCGAGTTATAAAATAAGTTATCGATATATCATTATATAAGTTATCAAAGTATTTTTTAAATCGCTTTTATTTAACAAAACTTTAAAAAAAAACGATTAACACATTCGCTGCCGCACCTGACGTCATATATGCATTTTCCTATATGTTGATCACGCGCTGGCGCGTGATCGGCAGCGAATGTGTTAAAAAACACAATGTTATGCCGCTTACAACAGATGGCGATACTAGTTTAAAATGTCTATCGTTGGGATTTCAAGTACTCTGAACAGCTTTCTTGCATTTACCAAACTGTTTTTTTTTTAACCCTCCAATCTAATTTTTTCCTGATTGACTATTGTATTGCCACCGGAAATGACTCTGTGCCAAATTTGAGATATCTAGTTAGTCATGAAGGTGGTTCAAAATAAATTTCAAGGTACAACTGACACGCATGTGACGTTCAATAAAAAAATTTAAAAAGATACATTTTCTGAATATAGGCCTTTACGATAGAGCCTCTTTCTCGATGTCAGCTCATTTGAAATTTCGAAGCACTCTTTGGTCGTCCCGCGTTCCATTGTATCCCGTCGAATTCTGTTGCTCTGAAACGAGACAGGCATTTCTGAAAATTCCTCCATCCATCCAGCCACGATTACAGTTATTATCCCGTGGAACCCACGTGACCCTGCGGGGGAGAAAGTCGAATCATCAGGTAAACGAGTTCGAAAGCCGATACAGAAGTCGACGACTAACAAAGGAACAGGATCTCGGCCATCTTCAAAAATGATACACCAAGAGTCGGGATGGAGAGAATGCGTCATTTCAGATTTCTTTTCGTCGTGTCAACTCTCGCGTATATAATACGACACCAAAACCCTGTGCGGGACTGAATTAAAAAGGGCAACGACTCTTTCCCTCTCGAATCCGATTTCTCAAAAGGAAATAAAAAAACAATTCATCCATTGAAATAATGTTTTTACGAGGAGTGAAAATGAGCCTACCCATTATTCCAAGTCGTTAAACGCGCCGTTTTTTGAATACTCTCTCAGAATATACAAAGGGGAGATAAGTTTGGATTGAAACTTCTGATCTCGCTTATCAGCTATAAAGGAATGAGTGAAAGCTACTTTGGCAATTTTTTTTAACCACGGATGATAACTGATTTTTAAAGTAAGTCAAGAAACAAAACCTTTTTTTATACAGTGAGCTCCGCTTAATGTGATGAGTTTGGGAAACCGTGATTTTGATAACAATAACCGATTGATAACAATAAACGATATACAAAATTAGATAAATTTACCCCCCGCCCTTTAATTCACACGTACTTCAAAATAAAATGAAAAAACTCACCTTATATTTATGAACTGTAAATTATCCTTTAAGGCATATAAATTGTTTGCATAATAAAAACAATTGATCCATTGTTGACTGTCTACAACTCTTTCTATGAAACTCATTGATAAATAGTTTGTAATCATAATGTTTTTTAAAGTCGTCGGAGCGACTTTAAAACTCCAAGTTTCTCCAAGTTTCAACACTTTCAATGCCAATCAGAAGCTGAGAAATGTTTAACTGCGTTGACTCTTATTTGGTAACCTGTCATAACGATTTAAAATTTCGATATTAAGTTTTAACGTTAAACCATTTCGCTTTCTGGCTTCCATATTGACAAACTGCACGTAGCGAGCAGGCATAAAATGGGAATACGTTATTTCTCAGTTACTATAAGAATGTGTTGCCTGCTTCTTATCTAACAACCACTGACCACCAGCAGGGTGTGCGTATTTCTGAAAATTTCCAGGAACGTATAATAACTCACTCCTTTGTTTTTTCTCCTTTTCCCTAGGGGGGAGAGGGAGAATTCTCGGAAATCCAAACAACAGCGAAGCTAAAGAAAAGAATGGGTTCCTTCTGAATACATTGTGACTATTCCTTTGCCGGTTAAAATGAGGTTCGAAAACTGACAGCATTAACCGATATAACGATTCCATTAAGCGATCATTTTAACATAGAAATGTATAGAGAAAATCGGGACCCAGTGATTTCGATAAAAATAAGCGATGGATAACATTAACAGCGATCAGATTAAGCGGAGTCCAGTGTATATACTGTGCCTATTACAGTGTTCCTCGATTGGCAAATGAAACGTATCCCTTAAAACAAAAAGTGCGTGAAATAAACTTGTTTATTTTACCGTATTTTTCCTCACTATCTGTGTGTACCCATCTTTGTGTTGGTTTGGTAGGTGTTTGACTGACAGCTTCGATCTCTCTGTTTTGGTACTAAAATTTAATACGCTAGTATAGAAAGCCGTCGAGTTAAGGTTTATCCTATCTAGCCACTCTCTATCGTTTACATCTCAAGGTTCCTTAAAAATATTTTATATAATAATAAATAACCAGGGTTGGCCCAAGGAATATTCCAAATTTAGTCCAATTATGATTTATTCAAAAATTCCAATCGGGTTTTTGGACAAAGTCACAGCCCGGGTATTTATTAATACTTAACCTAACAGTTCTAATTTATTTCATTTTTTAAGTTTGACCTATAAAAAGTTATAAATTATGAGTTATAAGTTACTTTTATTTTCAAAAATTTCTAAATAAAAATAGCTTCTTTTTCTTCAACAGTTTTATGTCCTTAAGCCAAGAGTTTTGCCTCAGCGTTACCGAAGAGCTTGTGAAAAATAATGCACATCCATAAAACAGCCAGATTCGGCCAATATTTTGTTGCCTTGGTTCGATTAAAGTTCTATCGAAAATCGAGAGAAAATGAACTCCAACGTAACAAAATGGGGTGAAAAACAGAAATGCAGTTGCACCCAATGGATATGAATTGGTTATAGGAGCCTTCATGGCCAGTTTGGGAACATCGATGTTGAACCAAAGTGGCCAGTATGTAAGACTTCTTTGTCCAAATCAGAATGAATAGCTGTACATAAGCATCTTAGTATAGCATATAATCATTGTAAATATCTTTGAATTCATGAACTAGACATTTTTTACAAGCTGTGATTTAATTTTTATACATATTTTAAGTGATGCCTCTTTAGGTACAAGATTTATGACTGGCAAAAACGTCTAAAGCAAGTTTTACAACAGATGGAATATTTACAAAGTCAAATTATAATCAATAACGCAAAAAAAAAATAAATAAAATAAAACTTTTAGAAAGTGGTAAAATCCTGCAATTTATTTAAAATATTGTAATTTAAGAAATTTTGAAATAATCCCAAATCTTGTACAAAAACCCTGCAGGATTTTGTTGGTGGTCCCGCTGCTCAACCTGTAAATAAAACCATTTTTATGCTGGAATATGCATCTCTGTCATTCGGGAGAGATAGCAGTACACAATCATTCCATCACTGCCTATTAGAATTGTTTTAAAAAGGGATTTTTAATTTCATTTGTACAAAAACTCAAAAATGAATACGATTGTTATTATCGAAAAGGTTTGGTTTGAACCGCTACGGTCTACTTTTTGGCTAATGAGACTGGGACCTACTGTACTAGTAAGTTTTCTGACGATTGATACTTGAGAGCGGGACACGTACTAGTAAGTTTTCTGACGATTGATACTTGAGAGCGGGACACGTACTAGTAAGTTTTCTGACGATTGATACTTGAGAGCGGGACACGTACTAGTACGTTTTCTGACGATGGATACTTAAACGCGCGTCACGTACTAGTACGGATTCGTGTAACAACAGGGTTTGTTGGTGGCTACAAAAATAGCGGTATATACAGGAAAACGAAGCCGAATGTTCTTGTCTACTACATAGATTCTGGAAAAATGGAGACAAATAAAAACGAGTTTTTACATCAATCGATGTGACTGACGTAAAATGAAATAATTTTCGATCTGTTGAGATTTAACTGAATAACTAAATTTAAGAGCAAAACGCCCGCTCCCGGTACCATTCCGCTGCGAAATGGACCCGCACACAATGGGTTAATTCGATGGTGAAATTACGAACAAAAAAAACTATATTCTTATGGCCAATCTTACTCTTGCAGTTTCAATTCTACGATAATATACGACTGTTTCATTTTTACTTGTACTTTTTCCAATCCTGCACATGTGCATGCTGTTTCACGTGTGGTACATGCGGTGCTGTTGCACATGTTGCAAAATGCATTTAAAGACTGAATCTTTAAGATACACTAACTTGTTTTTTTTCTTTTTTTGGTAACATAAATGAATTTTTTCGTTTTATAAATCTGCAATATGGAGTTCATTATTACATTTTTGAACGAAAATGGAGACAAATAAAAACGAGTTTTACATCAGTCGGTGAGGAAGCACAGAACGGAAAAAAATTAAAAACTTATATACTACTATTTCTGTTTGATTTTTCATATTTACGATACTATTATAAATTTATCCACTCAAACATATTGTTTTGTTTACAAAAATCTTATGGTTGTTATTTATATATTTGTTTCTATATTTGAATATAAAATAGGAAAAGTGGGTTAAAAAATGAAATCATTTTCGATGTATTGAGATTTAACGGAATAACTGAATTGACGCGCAAAACGTCCGCTCCCGGTACAATTCCGCTGAGAAATAGACCCGCAAACAATGTTTTAATATAACAGCCCTTAACGCGACAACAACGAAAACAGGAACACATAGACGTATCGACATGCAGTTGAAACTGATTTTTTAAGCAGTTGCCTTAACGAATGCTTATTAACGAAGCAAATTTTAAAATCATTGGCAGAGAGTTATTTTGAATTTTTGGTGCATCTTAAAAAGAAACACCGTTTATAACGTAATACGAAAGGAAAGCGGCATTAACCTCGCCAATGGAGACTTCTTTCCAAGTTTTAAAATTCTTGAGAAAGTGTGCGTCATTTAATAGAGAGATTGTTCGCGATACTTTCTCACGAACTCCGTCACGACGTTCGGTGTTGAGGTCAAGAAAACCACGATTAGAATCGCAGATAACGATTCGAGGTCAGATATCGAATCCGTTCTTTCTTCACACACTGCTTCTCAGCCGAGCAGGTATACCGTTTCAACGAACATTTGCAAGGGGGTGGATTTTTTTTTTTTTTTTTTTCATCGCCTCATCCGTTTCATCCTTTTACTGTCAGGGGCGGACTAAGGCCTAGGCAACCTAGGCACGTGCCTGGGGGCCGTCATTTCTGGGACCCGAAAATGAGGTTTTTTCTATTTTTATTTAACAGAAAAACGTGATATTCATAATTATTACCGAAACGTATCCAAATGATGTCGAATCGTCGATGGATAAAGTCGACAAGTGTGGACGAGCGTTATGCATCCACGCCCACTAATGTCGACGTGTGTCAATACGATCGAGCCTCGCGCTTATCAAGCCTTTACTATGCAAGTCAGTAAGCCTTTACTGAAGGTATTTTCGCCTGTATCCATATGGTCATTTATTCAGGAAAATAATATTGAGACATTCCCTCATTTAAACATAATTCTGAAAATTTCTTTAACCCTTCCAATAAGTAATGCAAGCTGTGAAAGATCGTTCTCAGTCATGGCCAGAATAAAAAGATATTTAATATCCCTATTAGGCCAACAAAAATGAAATAGTTTATCATTACTTTATATAGAAAAAAGAATTATTAAATAACTATTACTTATGACAAACGAATGGACGAATTTGCAGAATTAAAAGTAAGAAAAAAGGCAATACAACTAATCCATCTGGGTATATTTAAGAATTATTGTTTGTTTTAATAAATCATGTTTATTTAATTTTTGTACATTTTTTCCCTTTTTTTTTCTTCGAATCCGATAATTCAATAGAACCCTACACTAAATGCTTTAAAACCAAACAACCAAACGCAAAGTATGTGTCATGACTGAAACATAGCACCGGAATGACAATGTTACGAGGGCCGCTTTAGCCTTAGTCCGACACTGTTTAATATGGAAAGAAATCTCAAAATTTCCTACAATGGTCGACGATCCAATCATCTCAAATTTAAAAAATGAGTTTCGGCCACGAAAATGAAAATAATCACTTAGAATAAATATTGTCACCAAATATACTTTCAGAGGAAAAACTTAGAAGCGTCGATACACCTGCTAACTGGAAGATTCCCACTAAAAATGACACTGATTTTAACTCTGAGAGCGAAGAAAAAATGAAAAATCCAGGAAATGACCAGGGATTCTAACTTACATAGATGGGTTAAGCCGATGTGTGATGGGTCGTCGTCCGTCATTTTGGAAGTTTAGCACCACTCGTTTTGACAAAATTTAATGTTGGAGGAAAAGCAACTGCATGCCGGGTACAAAAAAAAGGGAAGGTGCACAACTAGATTGATTTGGTTTGGATCGCTACTGTTTTGCAGTCGGGCCTGGGGCGTGGGGGGGTCTGCCTCGGACATAGCCAGGCGGTGTGAGTCACTACACCCATGCGGGTTAGCGTCACCGACTGTCGTGGGGTTTGTTGAGTGGGGAAGGGCGGGGCGGGGACGAGGCTGGGGGCCAACGAGACCTACTGCTTAAGGCCTATTCCGAAAGGCTAGGAACATCCATGCCAGCAACGGGATTCGATCCCGCGAACTCCGGAACCGTAGAGCAGGTGCATAACTAGGCCCTCGATGACTTTTTTGTAAAAAGAGATGGAATTTTTCTCGATTCCTGATATCGAATGTTTAAAAACATTTCTGCTTCGAATGAACAGTCCCCGGAAAAAAATTAAAAGTGGAGCCCATTGATTAAATTCCCCCCCCCTCCCAGCAACGAAATGAAAAGAACCTCAATTTTTTTTTTATTCTTACTAAAATGGAACAAATTTTCTTCTTTTGGGTTGTCCTTCATTAATCCAACTACTTTAATCTACTATACAATAATATAATCTATTATACATACAACTATAATCTACTATCAACTACCCAATCTACTATCTAGCGTACTATCAAATACTGTAATCTCCTTTCTAGTCTACTATAATTCCCATCACAATAATTTTAGCACTTTTGGAATAGATCTCAATGAATTTTTATTCGTGAGAAATTGGAGTGACCACGTTATGCAATTAAAAGAATTTTTAATAACGCTATTTCTATCGAACGTGGCGTCTCGACAGGGTGTCTGATCTTACTTCTAGTTCAGGGAACACAAGCTATTGGCTATAGGATGTTGGGAAACAGTAAATAATTAAAATGGCTTCAATTTGGGCCTTAGTATAAAGACGCATAACGAAAATTCAAATTAAAGTAAAGAGGAACACAAAAGATAAAATTGAATTAAAATAGATACACGATGCGAAGATTCAAGTAGAAGGTAAATAAGAAAAAGTATTTCTCTTTTCTTTTTTTTTTTCGCAGCAAAGAATCCAATATTCAGGCATCTGACAGATTATTTTAGGATTTAAAATTTAATATATTACGGGTGTACTTTTGCATGCACAAAGTACTCCAGTATGCAATTTACTTATATAACAAACAAAACAAAAAAACCCAAAATTTAAACATAATTACATATTTTATTGGTTTATAAATTAAATCATGCAAATTAAATTAAAATAAACAAACAGTAGTAAATTATACTGGGTAAATGGAAATTTATGTATTTAATAATGTATAAGTAGCCTTTTTAGTGTTTAGTTTTTCAGAAATTTTTTTCTTGGAGCATATTGACCCTGATTAAAATATTTACATTTTTCCATCATCAGGGATTCTAGAGTTCTACTCAAATTTGACCTAAATTCCCTTTGGTTTTTCTGCACAGTACTGAAAACTCCTTAACATGCAGTACTACTGTGTGGAACCGAACGATGGCCGATTGGTTAGGGTGCTGACCTTCAGGACCAGAGTTCGTGGGTTCGAATCCCACAGTGGCATGGATGTTCGTAGCCGTTCGGAATCGGCTTTAAGCTGTAGGTCCCAGTCTCATTAGTCCTCGTGTTGCAAAAAGTAGACCGTAGCACTCCAAACCAAACCAAAACCTACTGTGTGGAAAGAGTCATATTCAGCCTTATTTTTTGCGATCTCTCAGTGATCTTTCACAGTTGTTAAAAAATTTTCTTATTCTTTGGAGCAATCTGAGGAGTTTCCGGAATTATGAAATTCACTCATTTCTCCGGAGTATCCGAAGTAGTTGGCATGTCTGAAGAAAGACTAAATGTTCAAGAATGATTCTAAGATGCAAAATGGATTGGGAACGTAAATCAGATAGACCTTATTCGTAAGAAAATATATCTACCCCCCATCTAACCTTTCAACCGCAGACTTGCTATTACGCACGTGGGGTGGAATCTAAGGAATGCTGGGCAAAAGGGAATTTTTTTTTATAAGGGAAGAGGGTCGAGTAAAGAGGCTTGCTGCATTTCCAAGAATGAAATCGCGGTCCACATTTTGCAGTGACCACAAATTATAGTCTGAATAAGTGAGGGTGTGTCTATTCTTTTTTTATTCCAGTGTTGATTGTACGTGATATTTTGAAACTGGTTTAAGACGAAAAATAGAAGATTTTAACAAAATATGATACATAACTATCAAATTCAAAATTAAAATTTCGAACCTTTTAAATCACATGATATAAGCTACAAATAAACTAAAAAGCAGTTGCACACAGACAAGAAAAAAAAAAAACCCACCCTGAATTATTTTTTACATGACAAAAAAAGCGTAAAAGAAGGATGCTATGTTTTAAAATAATTACGTCAAATCTCTTAATTAAAAAGCTCCAACAACCTGATGCACACATAAGAAGAATTTTAGTACCAAGTCCCTTTGAGAGTTAAAAATAAATCATTTTTATGTCCGAAAACATCTTCAGTTACTGTAAATAAATTTAATATATTCTGGTTCGGATTTATAGAATGATATAGGAAGGGTTGTCATTTTGATCGGTCAAAACTGATTTTAACCAGGACACTGGATAAAAGTGGTTTTAACCGTTAAAAACGGGTCAAAAATGGTCAGAAGTGATCAGAATTGTTAAAAATAGTTTTAAATGGTCTTAATTTTAATATATAATATCTTTTATACTTAGAAGGGACTTAATAATCAATAAAAATAGTAGTTAAGTTAGACAAAATATTGCATTAACAAGTACATGAGTTTCAACATACAATAAGAATGTTTGAATGTTAAAAATGAACCATGCACATGCAATTGTAAAAATGTAATCCAGTCGCAGCAGAAAACATAAAATACACTTGTACCTGATGCCTGGTGGACAGCCATGAAGAAGGTTAAAGGCATGAACATAAAATGGGTTGATGTTACAATCCATCTCATGAACTGTTGTGTCAACTATAGATAATTTTCAAAGTTTGGAGTCGTACAAAATAAACGACGAAATCGTGTAAATTGAGACACAACTACAAAACTTGTTACTTGTAACCGTTTTTTGAATTTAACATAAATTACATATAAAACAGCTTGTATAAAAAAATAAGTAAAACTTTTTTTTGTATCTTGGTATTATGTTATAACTGTTTTTTAGCTGGTGTTATTTATATTATGACATTTTTAACAAATGTAACTGGTCTTTATCATAGGCTAGTAAACTATGTTCGATGAGTATTCAATATATTGAAAAGTGAATTTCGTTGGTCCAAACGGGTCAAAATGGATACTGACCAGGACGGTTAAAACCCCATGGTTAAAACCGATACAACCCTGGATATAGGATTCGTTGGCATTTCACTCGCCACCTGTTCATCATTGCATGGAATTATTAAATTTATTCGTTTCCTGCTTAGTATAGATGGAAGTCATTCGGGCTCCAAATCAGTATGCAAACAAACGAGGCAGTCAGGTGACATAGATTTCGAATTAATCTATTAATCAATTTCCCCCAAATAAAAAATCATTCTTGAATTCTCGACCCATTTTTTAATGTTCGTTTCCCATTCAACTAAATAAGGAAGTAAAAACTTTGAATTTTGTCAAACTATATTGTTTAAATTATGTGAGGAAGCAACGTTTACATATTCCATGGGGACTTTTTCTGTTGTTTGAATACTTTATACTTTTTTTTTAAATTGAAGTGAATCCAAGATTATTATTATTATTATCATTATTATTATAATTGGATTTTAAGCAGAACATTTTATGCTTTCATAAAATATTCTGCGATACAGGAAAGAATTCATTTGAAATGACAGCTTTATTATTAAATCTAACAAAGATAAACAGAAGTTACCACGGTCTTAGAAAGTGACGAAAGAACTTGTTTACTATATACTAAGGAATACTAATTTATAAAAGCACAATAAAGAAATCGGCAGGTAACATATATGACATCTTAATTCGAATCCTAGAGCAGACATGGATGTAGCAAAGCGAACGATTCAAAGTTTTCAAACTGATACATTCTGTTCTAAATACATTTCCTTTAAAAGAAGGTAAAGGAATTCTCCTCTAATTTCTTAAGGTACACACCTCATAAAAAGAGAAAATTGTTTCTATCTTCAAACGAGAGATCTCACACACAACAACATCGGTTTTCTTAAACACATCTGCCATCATGACAAAGCAAATTCTTTCTCAAAACTAACGTAGGTTCGAAATCATACAGAAGCATTCTCTTTTTATTTATTTAAAAGGATACGGTTGAAACATAGGGGAGGGTTCACTTCCAAAACTACGTATAATGATGAACAAAACACCAGTGTTTACTTTGAGAACGGCATTGAGAACAGGTTGAACAGGCACACTGAGAACAGGTGAATCGAATCTGCTGTTAAACATTATACACAGTACCGCACATTCTGTAAATAGTCGTGTTTGTATTAAATTACAAGCATATCTAAAACAAATTATTTTCTTTTTAATTACAAATCAGTAAGCATGCCCCTAAAACATTTGATGTAGAATGTAATTTGTCTTTAACACCTTATTGGATGCGCAAGAAATGTGTTGTATATCCACAGTACGCGAAAGACTTTGCAAAATTAGTCTAAGCATAACTTTACTGACAAACAGTCGAACATCACTTCTGAATACCCAGTGATTAAAACAACGAATAACAAAACAGAAGACCAAACATAATATAGCAAAATATAACGTAAGAATTTAATGTAATTGAAATACCAACGTTAGTTTTTGCTCACAGAACTAAAGTGGTAACAGCGATTAACGTCATTTAAAGGCAGATCTTGGTAAACAAATAATTACTGCTGTATTAAGTTTGGAAGTCAAGTAACCTGCCTGAGTAAGCCACGAGTGTGTTCAAGCAACTTACCCTGCACAGAAATAGTGTTCGACCAACAGCTGACCAAACGAATTAGTAATCTCATGACAGGCAGAAATGACCACGTTCTCGCCCCCTGATTGCGCACGATATCCCATAGATGCTAATTAGAAATCGGACTCACCGGGAGTTTTGTAGGCCAACCACCGGTACAACACATTCCGCTTCGACTTAATCCTTATTATTATTCCTTTGTGACGACCTCGTGAGTCACGGCGGGATTGCGTTTTGGGTCGATTTGGAAAGCGAACAACCGCTCGATAGCTTGGCGACCGCGGGGTTGCCCGAACAAACCAAAGAGGAGCCAACAGTGCGCGTCCCTTTCGACGGCAATAAAATCCGATGCGCCCAATTAAACGCATCTTTGGCTGCAAACTTACTCCGTTTCTGGGCGCAAATATGAATAACATTTATACATTCAGTGGAATTCCGAGTAATGCCACCAGGCGGAAATTTTTGCGAATTGTAATCAAAATCTTTTCGCAAGCTAGCGACAGCAACTAGATGTTATAGCAGACGAAAAATCAAAATTTCACCATTCTGCGGTTAATACGACGAAAGTAGTCAAAATGAATATTTCAAAGGGCTTAAAACTGCATGATCATCTGAACACTGAACTGTTCACGACTGTAAAACTTAACAGCTAAGTATACAGTTAGTTACACACATAAACTATGACCAGTTGTTTGATGACATCAGACGCATTGGAACCTTCTGTCGCTTTTTATGTTCTATTGGACATTTTAAAAGGGCTTCAAATAAAACACAAACTACTTTGCACAAACAATATTTAAGGACGTAGCATTCATTTGGTTTCGTTTAGATCGCTACAGTCCATTGTTTTGTAACACGAGGTATAATGAGACCGGGACCTACTGCTTAAACCCGATTCCGAACGGCTGCGAACGTCTATGCCAGCAGCGGGATTCGAATACCTGGAAATCAGGTACCTAAGAGCAGCGCTTTATCATTCGACCATCGTTCGATAGCATTTATTTAGTACAAACAGGGCCAGAGAAAATTATATACACTAAAAAGTCCTCGATTTTCAAAAAAATTATAATCGGTGTTTGTCTTCTGATCACCTTCAAAATCTCCAATGGAACAGAAAAAGTTTAGTGCACTTTGACTGCCGACTATTTGCCGAAAAAAAAGTAAAAGTGATGTGACAGGTTCTAAAAATCGTCAAACAGGAGATACTCGAAAATTTCGGGAAATTATTGATAGGATTATCTTTACTGTTCTTAATTAAGAACATAACTCATGAATGAAAAGACAGAATGGAAATGAAGCAACAAAATGGCACTGCCTGGAATCAACCTTGATTTATTCCACAACCTAACTCCCTGGTTCACGAACTTTTTTTCACAAACACCTTGTTTAGTTAAATTTAGTTCACGCAGAGGGTGTTCCCACATAACGACTTTCACTTCCTCCATGATTTTAAATCGAAATCTTAAACCGTGATTATCGTCTGCAGCATTCAAAACATTCTCTGCTTTTAAAATGTAGCTCGGAAAAGAAAAAGCGTTTAAAAAAATACTTTTTTTGAAAACCATGGTTTTAAAATTTCCACACGTTTATACAGCACAAGTTTTTCCCATTAAAGCTAAAGATAATGTTTACGGTTTTCCGTACTTCTTGTTTCGGCACGATATTATAGCCGTGTAAATTATTGCTTTATCGTATTATTGCAATAAGTACACTACTTAAACAATTTTTGAAAATACACTTATTGATTACAATTTTTAATATATACATTAACAGTAACGGTAATATATAAAACAATAAGCAGTAATTTATAAAAGGGCTGGATCATTTATCAATATATCGTCAAATATTGATCGCCGATATATCCCCGTCGGCGATACTGTTTTTCCTTCGCGTGCGATAACGTAGATCGCCAAAAGACATCCTAAATATTCCGCATAAAGTAATATTTTTTCGAGTTATTGCATTCGTCTGACACCCACTTCGCTTATTTACCCGCGTACTTGATACAAACACGAGCCAGAAAATTTGTTCTTGAATATTATGTCTTTGGCCAGGTCTTCGGTAGTATATCCCAATATCTCGATAAAGAAGCACTCGGGTCAAGGCGGGAAATTCGCAACTGGCAATAACTTGGTTGTTCCAGCCCCTGCGTACTTGTTTATTACATTAATATTGCGATATATCAAAGGTGTTGGTCGCAACAGTCAGTTCACCTTTTAGAAATCCTAAGTTTTAGGATCAAATTGCAATTCTAAAAATTTTAATTACCAAGGAAATAAAGGTTTAGAAAGAAAGAAAGTTAAACTATTCAAAAATAGTAATATCTCACATAGTTACATCAAAAATAATAATATAACCTCCTATCGCGATATATCAATGATAATATCAATTTGGGAATACATCGCGATATTAAATTTTTGATATCGTCCAGCTCTAATTTATAATACACATAAACAGTAAACTTTTAATGTAAACCTTCATGATATAATAACTAAAAAGTAAAAGGCGCCTACCTACACTACATTAAAGATTGAGGCAAATGACAGGAGCTAATACAATTCTGTATTGGTTTGATTCCAACTCATTTTTGAGTCAAGCAGCGTTACCAAAGCAAACACAACTATTGTTTTTCAAATTTGATATAGACTATATTACCAATGATGACCGGTCACTTCCGATTTTACACATTTTGTTGAATATCTCATCTTTTTGCATCCTTTAGGAAACAACGGATTTCGAGCTTATTCTATCGACCATGACTTTCAGAATTTTCAAGCTGTGTTTTTGGGATTTTCACAAAAGTGGTTCTATACATTTAGTTAATATATTAAGCACATTATATTTTGATTGCATTCGCACATGTGCAGTGAAACATTATTTAGTAAACCTGCTTCTCTTTCATTCAATATTTATTATTTTTTAATTTCGATTGCAAGGTATTGCGTACAATGTCGTTTGACATGCGTCCCAAAAATAGCATTCTTTGATATCGAGAACTGTGCAAATTGTTTTTATAAAAACCTTCATTTCTCCACGAGTATACGTGCTGTTCTCATAACAATGAACACAGATTATTACAAGAAGCATCCTCATTATGTGCTATAGTTTCAACGCTTTTCATACATTACTTTTGACAGGGTTATCCAAAACATATTCGTTTTTCCTTTCATTTGTTGACGGTACCCTGCGGGGTTTCGGGAAAAATTCTTTGCTGAAATATAGGATAATTCCTCGTGTATTTTTCTAGAAAGTCAACAAAATGTCTAAAATCGCAAGTGACCTGTCGTCATCGGCAATACAGTGCATAACGCGAACGAGGTAAAATAACAAAATTTAAACATTATCTTACAAAATTAAACACGAAACTGATTACCCATTAATGAATATTACATCCAAATAAAGATTGCAATAACAATCGAATAAAAAAACATAACTGATATCATAAAAATAAACTGTCATGTATTATCAAATGACTTTGGTATTATATTACTATTATAAAAACTAGCATATAGCCCGTCATATGACGGGATCAATAGAATTTTTAACTTTCCAGAACTGTTAAGTACCCTATGAGACAGGTAAATAAAATGGTTTGTTTTTTGGCTGAGAATTATCTTGCAACAAAAAATAATCGATGACTAAACTTAAAATTATCATTTATGTACCTAATCTGTCATTTAAGCCAAATATAAAAATGAAAATTATTTACGTAATATCTAAGTTCAGTGATAAAACGTATGAAAATAATGCAGACAATATTTAAATAATTTAAAATATGAAACAGTTAAAGGAATGACGTCATAATGCTAGAAAAAAATGTTATTTTTATCTATTTGTTATGTGATAAATTGAATCGCCTGCTCTTAACCGGGGAAAATAAGGCTTGAAATAATGGCATTAAACGCTCGAAAAGGGGGGAAGGAGTGGATTTCGAACGTTTTAAAGACGACAGTAGTTTTTGCTGTGATATGAAATATATTTATACAAATTTATTTTAGAATTGGATCGATAGTGTAAGAAAAGATAAACTTTAGTCCCTTTGAATTTTGCTAACCGTAACTGATCAAGAATTCAATATGGCTGCCTCTATCCATTCCAAGTCCAACCGCTACATAAATTGGAGGACAGACGGACAGATAACTTAGACTATTATTATATAGGGGATGTGAAGGGGAGAAAGAAAGCAAAAAACTGTAAGGTTTTTTTTTTTTTTCCAAAATTCTATTAAAAATACGCTTTTAGGTTTTTACGCCTCATTTTTTGTATTTTGCTGTTGTTTTTAATAAAGTACCGTTTTCTGTGCTTTTTGGCTATTTTTTCTTAATTTTATTTTTTCCAATATTTTGGGTTACGTATCATTCCGCTACTTTTTCTCTCGCTTATTTTGTACTTTGCGTCATGTTCTGTCTCGTTTTATGTTATAAAAAAATTGAAAAATGCTAAGCAATAATTTTAAAATTTTGTAAAATACAAAAATATATATTTTTGTGAGTGTCGTCACGTTTTGCTTATTTTTAATTTTACTGTACCAAGTTGCATTTGTTATAGTCCCTTTAACTTTTTTTTGTGTGTTTATGTATTTTTATTGAGCTTCATGTTGCTTTAAGTACTATGCATTGCTGTTAACCATACCTACTGGTCATCGACAAGGTTCCAGTCTAATTACACAACGCGTTGGTTCCTCCTAATTTTTTATGATAACGTCCTCACCTCCTCGCGAGCTGGAGTGGATTCAATTTTTGTTTGGTTTACTTTTTGCCTAGAGGTTTAAATGGATGTTTTGATCTGCTTACGTTCGGAAGTTAAAGTGAAGACTTTCCACTTCGCTACGTACTCCGTTAAATTCAATGACCTTCACCTTAAGTTTTTTTTTTATTTTAAAAGAATTTTAAAAACAGTTTTAAAGAACCCTGTTTATTTAGTTAAACTTCCCTGCAAACTCGCACAAAGCGAAGGAAAAAGACAACAAATAATAGGTTTGAGTTTAAGGACAAGGTGACTAAACTGATGAAAGAGAACTCGTTTTTAATGCTCAACGCGAAAGATCGAAAGTCACGTAACATATCAAATAAGTAGTATTGGAAACATTACATAACACTCCTACATTCCATTAGCTTACTTTTCTCTTCCCAGAGCCCAAAAATGAACACAGAGATGCTTTTCAACGATATAAGAATTTTATTTTCTAATATGTTAGCTCTTGATTTTCACTTTTCTTTAAAAATCGAGGTCGACTTCGTCCCATACATGTTCACATTCATCTCTCTCTTTTTTTTCTTTTAGTAGAAAAAAAAGTAGAACAGTCGATTTTGTGGTATGGCGTTCTACTGATGCGCTGTTTGGTTAAAGAGTACGGTGTGACGACTTCAATATTCTTGAGTGAAGAAGTAGCGTGAAGAAGGATCACAGTCGTAACAGAACTGGAAATCACTTTTAATTTTTCTAGAGTAAATACTGTTATATGTACAACGGGATTCTAATTCTCCCAAAACAAATAGAAATGTAGAGGATTGTTGCTTGCATAACATTATCGCGACGATCACAGTCGGAAAAAAAAAAAAGATTAAATAATCTCACACGATGGGGAGGCCTTTCCAGGGTGCAACGCGAACCCAATCCTATCCCCCGTTCGGTGTCCGAGACCCTGCCGTTCCTTATGGGAGCGGACTTGACGAGTCTCCCGAACGTCATCACTCAAAATCTGGCTCCGGTCAAAAGTCGCGGAAGCCTCCACGAGGTCAAAGCACCTACGTAAAAAAATGCCGAAAAGCACCGAGTCGCCAAATTCTACGCTTTTTATACCTGGGGGTCAGTGACGGTCCCGCAACATGTTTTCTGGTCAGTTAGGATTTCAGTTACCTGAGAACTCCAGCTAAGGTTACAGCTAGTTAATTAGTCGAACTCTCATTCGCTAGCTGTTCCCATTCCGGAATTCTCGAAGCAATGCTCCGGAACTATTACCGCGACCGATCAGGGACGTGACGCCTGTTCAACCGAACTGTCAACATCCCAGACACGAAGTCGCCACGCTATTGTAGTCTGTCAGGCAGGTGGGATCCCTCTCAGGTTATATCGGACGTTAGTGTTCTGGACGAAGGGGGTCTTCACAACATAAACAATCCATCAGTTTAAAGCCATACCTCAAAATCGACTCCTTTGCTTTTTTAAATGAGAAGAGTTATATTATAATTGTAATAAAGTAACCAGATATCATTTTTTCAACTATATTTCTATATAACTTATTTCTCTGACTCTGAAAACATTCTATCGCACAATATACAGTATGCACTATCTCCTATATGCCAATAGCCTATGTTATCTGTCCGTCTGTCCTCGAATTTATGCAGCGGTTGGACCTGGAATGGATAGAGGCATCCATATTGGATTATTCATGAGTTAGAGTTAGCAAAATTCAAACAGACTTCGAAAACGTTCGAAATCCACTCCCCCCCCCTTTTCGATCGTTTAATGCCATTATTTCAAGCCCTATTTTCCCAGGTTAAGAGCATTCGATTAAATTCATCAATTCATCACATTATAAGTAGATGAAAATAACATTTCTTTTTAGCATTATGGCGTCATTCCTCTCATTTAATCACTTCTTATTTTAAATTGTTTAAATATCATCTGCCTTATTTTCATACGTTTTATCCCTGAATTTAGATATTAAGTAGATAATGTTCTTTCATATTCGGCCTCAATAACAGATTAGATACATACGCGGTAATTTTAAACTGAATCGTCCATTATATTTGGTTGCAACGAAAATTTTATCGCCTGTATTCACAACCCATTGTTTTCATAAGTCTAGGAGTCTATTTCGCGGACTCATAAATATCTAGAGTTTAAGTTATATGTCTTTGAAAATGAAGAAGTTTGTTTGTGTGTTTGTGTTTTATACATAACCACACGGTTTGCCATCGATTCGCTGAATTTTGGACGTCATTGCTATATACCGCCAAATAAAAGCTGTCAATATTAAAACCTCTACTGTTTATTCTATCACGTAATATGACAAGATAAATTGAAGTTGGCAACTAACATGAGGTCAGTAATGATAAACAAACTATCGAGCGTGTACCAGATCATTCTCAGCCAAAAAACAAACCATTTTTTTTTTTACCTGCCACATGGGGTACTTTACAATTCTGGAAAATTAAACGTTTTAATGATTCCATCATATCACGGGCTATATGATAGTTCTAAAATAAAAATTAATTGCTTATTCCATTTTTATTCATGAATTATTCGTTCCCATTTATAGTTATACAAATCTCTAATAAGTATAACATCATCAATAAATTAATGTATCTATTTCTCTCAAAATGGATCGATAACATCAGTTTACAATTTAGGTTAAACGGTTCATTTTTATTATTAATTCAGATATTTATATACAATACAAATGTACATTCTGGAGTCGAAATGTGTACTTACCTCGACTGAACTCTTATAGTTTTGACTTCACCGTATTTTATGTGCATATTTATGCACATAAATAGGCTTAATTTACATTAGTATTGATCCTATTACTATGCCGTATTTCTTACGCATATTTTATGTGCTGATACTGTATAAAACGAGCGTTACCGTTTCTTGCCAGAAAAGCTACAAAATCAAATTTCCACATATTTTTGAGAATTTACAATAGCTTGATAAAGCTTTTTCCGCATCCAACACCTTCGATACCCTTCTTTTTTCTCAGGCATTCCTTTTATTTCTCGAATATTCTTCTTGAATAAAAGCGTATTGCGTTTACCGGACCCCCCTCCCCAAAAAAAAAAAAAAAAAAAAAAAAAAAAAAAAAAATGTTTTTATTTACTAATTTCGGATTCCATCGTACATACCACCAGAACGACATTAGTTCAGCAAGCTTTGGTTTGGTTTGGAGCGTCTACTTTTTTACAATACAAGGGCTCACGAGACACTGCTTAACTCCGATTCCTAACGGCTACGGACTATGAACGGAACGAATAATGGCAAAATAGGATTCGAACCCGCGAACTTCGGTATCGAAAGGCAAGGCTCTACCATTCGGTCATCGCTCAGCAATAAACGCGGATTCAGAATTCAATGAGGGTAATATGTTATACGAAGGAAACGGACACGCAATATATAGAATACATATTAATGACGAGGTTCATTTTTTAGGCGTTACGAAAAGCGTGTCGGCATTTCGTCGACCCCCTCTGTGTCGGAACCATTTAAGTGTTACTGAATCGCACAATGTTGAAATTCTGTATTGGTTTGGAGCACTACGGTCTACGTTTTGGCAACGAGAGGACTCATCAGACCGGGAGTTACTGAACGTTTGAGTGCGATGGCGCTTGTTTTGTACTGAAAATGTGGAGACGCTGCTGTTGGTTAGTATAATATTCGCATCTATTGAGAACAGTTAAATTCATATCAATCGCAGTTTGTATTCATTTGACTCATTTGCGATTTTAAATAATAGAAGAATTAAAATAAAATACAGTGGTAAGTAATAGTGCAGTAGAGCCGTCGATTGGGGTACGGTAGACGAAATGAGCGTGTTTTATTTATTTATTTATTGATAGTAAAAAAAACACTTTTCGTTGTTGCATAGAAATGAGAAACTGTTTTCCGTTCTCGACAAGTGTTATACCGATCATTATGGATGCTATAGAGGAGGAACGGTTAGCGAGCAAAAATGACACAAGAAGACGACTCATAAGTACAAAGTTTTCTTTAGAAAAATGGCCTCGGCGAAACTTGCGACAATGGGATGGATGCAGTAAAAAAGATTGTAATGGAATGAGACGATCCAACTTCATTTTCGCTCTATGTCAAAAATGAATTCGTGGAATGGGTGCAGCCAAACATTCTTGTCATAAGTGAGAATAAAGAATATTTTTGTTGGCAAAAATGACTCGTTACATAATAATCAGTGTTAACTATAACCCTTTCTATTGTTCTCTAAAAAAAATGACTACGCATTTCATTCCGCACTATTAGCATATATATAAGAAAACTCTTCAGCACTCAAACGGTAAAACCTAATTCCGAACGGATACGAGCATCCAAGCTATAATGTAATTCGAACCTACGAGCTTCGGTATCAAAAATCAGCGCCCCTCTTTTGGTGAATTATGTATTGAAGACCACTGTTTTTAATGCTATTTTAAAAGATATCAAGCACACGTCTATCAAATTTCTTCGACCATAAACAATGCCTACGTGAAATAAATACAATTATAATTTACACTACGTCAATTAGTTCTGTTGACACATGTTAATAAGGATTTCAATAGGAATTCTGCTGAAGACATCCTTTAAGATAAAAACTAATCTAAACTCTAATTAAAAAATAACTAAGATAAAATGTATATTTAAAAAAAAATTCGGTGGTCTCTCATTTTTTTTTCTGCTCTTACTTTTAGTTTAAAATTAATTACGTCGTTTTTTTTACAAGTTTGAGTTTTGGATAATACCGAAATAAAAGTATGCCAATGAAATGATTCCAAAATTTTTTAATATTTAATTGTATCCAATCATTACTTCATTTCTCGAAGATCTTCGAAATTCGTTTCTTTGCGCCCGAGGGCCCTCTCGAATGAAAAGCAATTGAATTTCTGAAGTGCTCCGAGATGCCAAGTGCGGCAAAGTCGCCAACCCTGGGAGGGAGCGCCGAGAAAAGTCCACTGGCGAGGGTGGGGGAGACAGACAACACCCATCGGGAAGAGGGGCCGACCCCATTCTCGAACAATGCCCGTTTCAGAGACATCTGAGGGAAGAAGTGGTCTCTCTCTCTCTTACGTTACAGAATTCGTCGGGGAAAAAAAAAAAAAAAGGAATTCGATTTTAAACTATGGAAGAGAGGCGAATCCTACAATACTCGTCACTGGAGTAAGAGGCATTTATATTAGCTTTAAATATTAGCTCAGTGTATACATACACCTAAAGGAAGATTCTTAGTTCGTTAATTTATGAAAAAAAATTAGATTATTCGATTTGGAAGGAAAGGAGTAGTCCAAATTGTCTAGAATACAACCGAAAACAAATTTGAAATTCCTTTAGGAGAACGTCAAATATCTAGACCCAAAGGAAACGAGTAGTAAAATTTTGTGGAACATTTGTTCAGGGCCATAACCAGGGAGGGGCGAAGGTGGCACTTGCAAAGGGAGCATCAGTCGTAGGG
>CM063505.1:5476100-5498600 GCA_032207245.1 Pardosa pseudoannulata
AGGAGTTTATACAGAAATTAGGTTTATAGAAAGAAAACTTGTTTATATATTTTTATTACATACATTTACAAGTAGGGGTCGCAAGCCAGTTTTTTTTTCTTACGGGCGCCAAAGGATTTTATTCTGACCCTGCATTTACATAAAATACTTTTGGCATGAAAGGCAAAAATAAATACTAAATAAATAAATAAAATACAACAACATTTTCAGTTTCTTTAGACACAATCAATCGTTATCAGTTCCTCGTCCTTCGTCATCGTCCTTAGACAAGATCATTCGTTATCAATAAAGTAACTTGAGCTCTCGTTCACATATAAACTTTCATTTTACGTTTCGTTTTACTGTCTACAGAATAAACAGAATATTTACAATTTTTTCATCATTATTATTCATTTTCATTGCGTATTGGGGTAGCAACCGCTGACCGCAAAAGAACCTTACAGCAGAAATGATACGAGAGAGTCGAAAAGAAAAACACAAGCGCTGTTCTGTGCACCTCAACTTTCATGATAACATATTTGCAATAAAAAACAATGTAGTAAATGATTAAAGAGTACTTAAAATAATTATATACATTACCACAGAATCTTTAATTAAAAATGGATTTAAAAATTCTTTAAAATGGGAAATTCAAAGTTAATATCTTTGTTTATATTCCAAAAGCTGAAGATGCATCACATAATGTAGCAAAAATATTAAAAATGCCCATGTCTAATTTCTCAAAATCAGTCTATCCTGCGTTCTTATTAACCTTTTAGTTTACAATGACACCTCAGAGGCGTCACAAGGTTATTAAACCAAACACGAATAAGACGCCTCTGAGGCGTCGTAAGTCTATAGGGCGAAACATAAATAAGGATGTCGTATTCTACGTTATTTTTATGTTCAGGAAGTTTCAGAATGAAACTTACTTCGCACTTTGCAAAGTGCACTTACTTCTGTTTTTACCCCATGGTTTCGTATAAACTTAATTATTCACACTTTTAAGTTAAATTATTAACTTCAACTTTCCTTTTTATCATCTAATTTGTGTTAAAGCTCTCTCATTGGTTAAGTGACTTGCGGGAATCATTCACGTTCGCATCTCTGGTGAAGTTCGTTCCGGGCTGTACCAGTCAGCAAGACTCCAAGTTTTTCGGATCAATGGTATTATTTCCCCCCATTGGCGTCGATTGGTGTCGCTTTTGGCTCACACAGTTAAAAATTCGATCGTAAGGGAAGGGGTTAAGTCCCGATCAGAACGATTTATGATATTTCAGTATTACCTAAAAGCCGAAATAAAGACAAAATACCTGAAGCTGTGTTCCACAAGTGGGTACAAGGTACTGCATGTAAATAAGTTTTACAAAATTTCTTTTTCTTACTTGGTAAAACAAAAAACATGAGAATAAATGCAAATTCTAATAATAGGTTTAAAATAAATTTTGAAAAAGTTTATTCCTTTACATATCTTGGAACAAATAATAAGCAGGGAGGCAAAGCAATACCAGTCGAAGAATCCTAAAAGCTAGAACATGTTTCCAGAAGTCTTCAAAAGTATTGGAGAGCCTTAAATATAAAAATTAATACAAAATTAAACGTTTTTAAAAGCTATAATTCATTTCATATTTTTCTAGGGTGCTGACTGTTAAAACCTCCGTAAAATCGAAATAGGAGAATCAGAAACATTCCAGAACAAGGGATGCTGAAGGATTATTTTAAAAATTTGTTGGCCTAACACCATATCAGATAAAGGCTTAATAAAAAAATCGAATCCATTGAAGAGGAAATTTTGAAGGGACATTGGAGATGGACTGGATATATCCTTCGTTTAAAACAACTTCGTTCAAGCCCTGCCAATGTCGCAGTTAACAGGACACCAGACAGAAAACACAAACGTAGAAGACCAAGGCTGACTTGGGAAAGAGATATGCCCCAAGATCTGCGCAAAGCAAAATTAAACGGATGAGAGGAGGCAAGAAGTTTGGTTGAGTAGAGAAAGAGACTGGAGGCCTTATGTGCCAGTTGGACGCAAAGAGGGATAAGTGAGTAATTAAAAATTTCTAACTCCCGATGGGTCCGAAAATCGTCCAATAGACGAAAAGAATCGACGAATAAATAAATACTGCTGTAATCATAAACTGCAGTGAAATTGTGTTCTCTCTTCTATTTATAATCATTCAAAAAAATTCAAGTCCATTGAGGAGGCTGACAAACCTAGGTATTGGGCAGTCAGGATCACCGCATGCAAGGCTACTGGGCGTAACAGGTGAGTCCAGCAGTGTAAGTAATTCTCCAGGGAATGCCGTATTAATTTTGAGATAGGAGTTGAATGGGGAGAAAACCTAGTCCATAAAAAATTTCTTGCTCCGTCCATCAGGTAACAGCAAGAGCCAGTAGACCCGACTTTTAGGCAGTCGGGAGTATTTGGTCGGGAAATCCGGAACGCGTGCTAGACAATGGAAAAAGCAGGGTCGACGGAGAGTCGCTCTCAAGCTGAACAGAACACAGGCTCAGAGACTGGCTGCCCCAGGTTGAGGCAACAGGCAAGGTTGTTAACCAATAAAGAACAAGGACTCGTAAAAGCAGAAAGCAAGCAGGGACAGAGACTTTCGGAGGGGCTTTCAAGTGGCAGGAGTACAGCGGATGGAAACAGGCCTGGCGGAAAACTGGAACACAGGCTCCTCGAAAGGGTTGGCAGGAAAGAAAGCATAGTAACTGGCTGCCAAGAAAAACGTGGCAGTAGGGCAATCGGGAAGATAGGCTCGATGCAGAAAGACGCCGGGATGCAGACGAGACCTGGTTTTGGGGCACGATAGTACACGGAGCTGTATATTGAGCAGGAAGCGCCAAGCAAGGGAGACTCCATCGCAAGGGTAGGAAGAGTCCGCAAGGAGGAAAGCAAGGCTGCGAGGAAACTCTCAGATTGGTAGTTTGTCGAGGAGACTTGTAGGACAGGCGGTGGGGCAATCGGGACTCGTCGCACGGTCTAGCAGGATGATGAGGGAACCCAAGCTCATCGCTGAGACACAAAGGCACGGCGGTTGGACAATCAGAATACGCAGTGTGAGTGGGATCAGACTTCGAAAGTGACGCACTTCGCGGTGTCAGACAGAGCCACGGAAGCTCACAGATAGCCCAGTGGTTGTGTTATCTGGAACACCGCTTCGTTGCAGAAGCCGGCAGAGAGGCAAACAGAGCAATCTATCAGGCTCTCAGGGTGTCTTGGGTATGGGCTAGTCAGCGCGGAGAAAATGAGACTTTTGCAGGTGGAATTTTTGTAGGTTTGTTTTGATTTGGAGCGCTACAGTCTACTTTTTGCTACACGAGGGATAATGAGATCAGGACCTGCTGGTATCATTAGCCCTCCTTGGCCGATGCCTGTGGCTACGAACGTCTATGCCACAATGGTACTCGAACCTACGAACTTCGGTGCCGAAGATCAGTGCTCTAAGCACTCGGCGATCATTCTGCGAATTTTTGTAAGAGTTGGACAAATTTTTACATAATTTCAAACTTTAAAACATAAACCCCCAAGCGGACTTTTGGGAGTTTCTATTTATTCGAAACACAGGACGATTTTATCATCACTCGATATTTGTTACTATTATTATTTTAAAGTGATAGGTATATTTAAGAAACACAACTCAGAATGTTCAATTTTTTAATTTGTTACCATAATTAAAGATATTGCAAAAATGTAATCTATACTAACATTGTAAAAAGGTAAACATGTTATGTAGGGGTAATCTCTGGAACTACAGAACCAATTAAAATTCTTTTAGTAATAGAAATCTGACTCCCTCTCAAAACTTTTCTTCATGACCCAATTTACGAATTTTTAGCTTTTTCGTACGCTAAGTGACTCGAATCTCATTTCCTAATTAATTTTTTTTTATAATTTTCGGTGTAAAGTGTTCCCTTTGGTTTAGACTCTGTTTGACTCCTGTTCTTAGAGCGCACCTCAAATTAGAAGCTCAATCAGATCCTTAGCTGAAATGAGAAGTTTTGCGACTCAAAGTGGTGTAAAGAACGAGTTCATTCGTCAATAGAAAATGGTAATCGGGTCTAAGTGGAGGCAGACAATGCGACCTCAATGTTTGCAGTTCGAAACGACCAATATGAGTAGGTGGATCTGTTGAGGTCAAACAGATGCGGATTCAGGTGGGCGAACGCGTTAATACAAAAAGAACTTCCTTACCTGCTGCGTAAGCTCTCTCGACTGTGCACCAAGCTATGTCGAACGGAACACGGGGCAGTCACGGATCGAATTCGACTATCAGCTGAAAGAAGGAGAATCACCATTCAAATCAAATTACAACGACGACACACAAGTAAATGTCTGTTTCTCAACAAGCAACTTCTAGTGGCCCGTTAAAACATAATTATTATAAACTGTACATTTATTCGTATTGTTTTCGCCAATTTTCAATCCGTTTGTGTCATTTCGCAACTATTCTTGTGAACTGAATGAACTCTGTGTGCTTTGCAATTACTTCTTGTTATTTTAGTTTACATAATTTATATTTTATTTAATTTATCCGAAATTTGGTGATTTTCTACAAAAATAATAATAATAATAATAATAATGTAAGGTCGAAGCAAAAACACATTTGTATCGTTTGGCGAACAAATTCTTTACATTCGTAAACTCCCTCTGTACTAATACTAATTACTAATTTCTGTTTAATGGTTTGGCTATTGCTTAACAGCTGCTACCCTCTATTTGGCGGAATTTCTTTTTTCGAGGCTACTTTCCAGGCTTTCGTGGAGAAAACAGTATTTCTCGACTACTTTCATATGAAAAATGAATGCTTACTAGAAGCTATTGTCATAACTGAATCAAAGCCCTTTTTTAATACAGTGTACAGAAAAAATCTGAGTGTGCAGGGGGTCACTGAGTGGGAAGTAGATGAATGTTACTGTTGGGATATTTACTTTTAGTCTTACAGACAGTCTCGCCTTTTCCTGCTATCACTCCGGCAGCAGTCAACCAAGTAAGATTTCTGACTGCCGCTATTAGCCGGCCAAACCCTCATCTTTATTAAGAACGGATAAATGACAGAATATTATTATACAACTGCAACAACTATTAACATTTTAAAGGAAAAGCTCGGCCTTTGTCATTAACAAACAGAACGGCTAAAATGAACGACCAAATCTAAAGGCATGTCCTTTAACGATCAGATAGCAATGTCTACAGCTACTTGGTTGAGTAACACAATATCAATTATTAACACAATATCAATAATGGATGACTCCAAACTTTGAAAACAATCTTTCTGTAGATGAAGAGCTGGCACAACAGTTCATTAGATGAATTGTAAAGTCAACAATTTTTATGTTAATGCCTTTAACCTTCTTCATGGCTGCCCACCAGACATCGGGTCCAAGTGTACTGCAACTGGATTACATTTTTACAATTGCATGTGCATGGTTCCTTTTTAAAATTCAAATATTATTATACTGTATAAGCATGTTCAATCTCGTGAACTTGTGAATGTCCTATTTTGTTGAACTGCAGTACTATTTTTATGGCTTATTAAAAGTCACTTCTAAGTACAAAAGATATTATATATTAAAATGAAGACCATTTAAAACTATTTTTAACAATTCTGACCCCTTCTGACCCGTTTTGGACTGTTAAAAATACTTTTATCCAGTGTCCAGGGTCAAAATCAGTTTTAACCCGTCAAAATTACAACCCTGTGTCTAATCGACTTTGAGTAATAGAAGCCCACACTCGTTCTATTGAAATGTTTCGTTATGTAGGGGTCCGACAGCATTCAAAATGGTACACAACTAGACAGTCCTAAATACAAAATATCGATGTAAACATTCCTGTGTTAGTTGGCGCTTGATTTAAGTTAATTATGTGTTCTCTAGTGCGTCTTTACACTACATATGAAAAAAATAAAGGACTGGCGTTATTTTTAACTAAAAGATCCCAATTTATTGAGGTTCGAAAGCTATCTATTAAGTGTAACAACGCTAGAGGCTCTATTGAGGCTCTATAGAGGCTTTTCGTTTGTTATATGGAAATGGGAAAAAGTCAACTCTTACCTCTGTCGTACTTGTCCTTGAGGATGACCAAAGAGGTCATCATCCTGGCCCTGTGAGATCCCTTCTTCACCCCCAAACTCTTCAGTTCCCGCTCGGACACACTCAGCAGATCCTGAAAAATGGAAAAAAAATTTTTATGTAGAATAAAAACTAGAAACAGTTATAAAATGTTCAACAAAAGAGGAAGGCAGTTTTGTAACAGCGAACAAAATTTCCTCCTCTTTCGTAAATAATCAAGAATAATTGTACAAATCTACTATCGTACTTCTGTATATCGTATTTATGCTTGAAAAGGCGGTGTTTTATCTCTGCAGAAATTCTCAATCGCTCTATTATGCAAAACAAGTTTGTATTCAGCAGTTGGGAAGGGACCGTTCAAGGCGTCACTAAAGGTCTGATCACAAGACGACGATCATACTGTTTCATTTTGCAGTCGAGTGAAAATGCTCTATTACTCATAGAACGAAACGCACGAAAAAGTCACGCTAAGCTATTGTCAAAGCTTATCTTTGACTCATGCGATACGGGCCAAACATGTAAAGTAAAACGCGATAATTTTTAATTTTAAGTTTGTTCCACACTTATTCGATGGCATTACATTTCTTCCAACAAAGATTTTTTTCCAAGATAAATTAATCGTAAACTGTAAGAAGTATAAGAAGTCTAGAAATAAAATTTCTAATTTCGTTTTCAGTTTTGTAGGATCTTATCACACTACTAGTGTCTAGCACTGATAACCGCAGAACTGAGTACGCAGAATTTTTTCAAGCGTGTGGTTTATAATTTCCTGAAACTACTAAAAGAAATTCGAGTATGTTAAATTTTTGATTTGAATTAAGTTTAGGAAAAATATTTTTTTATAATAAGTGGTAAACTATTTTATTTTTATTAAAAAGTAGTAATGAATCAAGCCAGAAAAACTACTCATAATGTAAGATCTACCTAAATAATAACCGTATAAATGTGAATATTCTATAGAAAACCAACGAATTTGACCAAAAAATAAGAAAAATTAACTTACCAACTAATAGGGAATTAAACCAGTATACAAACACACTAAAAATGTATTGATTTATACAGTCATATCCAAACGACGGGGTTTTTTGCAGGTTCGTTTAAAAGGTCTACAGTTGAGGTAAATAGTCTATAAATTTTTAAGAGCGCCAAACCATTCATTCTATTATGACCCGTTGAAGTCTTTAAACGGTGTAACGTCGAAAAGGATCTTTCGTTTGCACTCGCAGGTAGACCGATCCATATTCCTAGGAGTTTGAAAATGTTTGGTGTTACATCTTTGTTGTACATTCCGAGAGCATCCGGTGCAGTTTTTGGAACACTACCTCCGTCTTTACTAATCCTTTTTAATCTTTTATAGCAGAGTTTTAGTTCAGACTTAAGGCTTTCTTTGAGCGTCAAATTCCACTAGTGCTTCAAAAGCTTTGTGTTTGAAGGTTGACAAAGGAAAGGATCAGCAGGAAGAAGGCACTGAAATCCAATATCACGATGCGATACAAGTCTAATTGTGTTATAAAATTTTCTATAAATGGAATAAAAACACTAACTCTGAAATATGTTTCGGGTGTCGTAACAAGAGGGGGGGTTAAAACCCTAACTCTCCCCCTTGCGTACATCCCTGCACGCGACTCTTTTAAGCTACAGTTGGGTGAAATGCAAATAAAATAGGGTTGTTCTTCTACTTCGACTGTTCCCATTCGTTATGGAAAAAGTCGAACTAGTCAGCCAATCAGAGACAAGAATCGAGGGATGGCAGATTTCTAGAAGACCACTGTATCATCTATGGTGGAGTAGTGCATTGAGTTAGAGATCATTTTTAGTGCAGAAGTAGTGGAAAAAAATAGAATGTCAGCTACACCAATATTGGGTTGATGCATAATATTCCAGCAGACAAGAAGGCCGCCAATGCCACTCTCTCTCTTTCTTGCCTTTCACGTAGTATTCGAATAATCGTCATTGCCAGTATGGGATTCCACGCGAATGAGGAAAGCGATCGACTACATCGACAGAAGAGTGACCAAAGGGGTCGAAGTTGCAGCTTGAAGTAGTTTTCTGTACATTTCAGGACGAAAAAAAAAATATTTCAATTTCGACTAAGATTGTATAGACATTTTTATGGAAAATGTACAAAGAAAATTTTGAATTATAGAACCACGCGCTGATTTTCACTTTGTCTGCAGTACCAAACATTTGCGAACAATCGTCATTGTCTCGTATGATAAGGCCTTTAGAGGTTAACCAATCTTTCTCTGTACCTCGACCTTTCCTTAAATTGTATGATCCTCATTTGATTGATGCCATAAATGTCTTTATTTCTTTAACAAATTCTAAGCAAGTTTCAACGCGAATTTACTACGTTATTTTTGTACAATGCGTCCAATTAAGCCAACACCAGGGCCGTAACTAGGACGTGGCAAAGGTGGCATTTGCCCCGGGCACATCAGTCATGGGGTCTGAAAGAGGATGATTCGCCTCGAATAGAAATATACAAAAGTTGAAAATGTTTTTTTTATTATAAAATCCAATGTGTTTAAAAATTATTTTTTTGTGTGTGAATTTTCTTATTTATTTAAAATGTTTCTAAAGACTAAACTTCTTATAGATTTTTACAAAATGTTTACCAAACAATCGTAATATGCCTTTATATAAATACAGGTTTTCGTTTTAAATCTTAAGTTTATTAATATTGTTAAAATTAAATTTAAATTTAAAAATTCGCCAATTTTTTTTATGAAAATTCAACGTGTAAATAAAGCATATTCTCCTCAAATAAACTATTCAGTTTAACAGGAAAGTAATATCCCCAGAATGTTCAAAAATATTTAAGTATTAATACAGTAAAAATAGAAGAAAAAATTACAAATTAATATACAAGGAGCATTTTAAGAATTAAGAAAATATTTTGCGAGTTTATTTTGAATATATGATATAGAAAAAAAAACGTGTTTATATATTTTTTTCACTATATTTGGTGATAGGAGCGCAGACCAATTTTCTGCCACGGGCGCTAATGGATCTAGTTACGGCCCTGGCCAGCACCTTAATCTTAGTGACATTCCAAAAAGGAAGGACTCAAAAATCGAGCGTCCAATAAGAAAATGAAAAGTTATCGAATGAATAATGTACAGACCGTTATCAAAATTCCAGGGAATAAAAGTAACAGGTACTTTTCGTAAGCACTAACCCCTTGCCAGTGACGCCGAAACTCAGTTCCGGCGATGCAAATAAATACGCCCATTTTGGAATGCCCGACTTAAGTTCGGGCAAGATAAAAAACGGCATTTCAATTCCATGAAGCCCGAAATTGGTTCGTCCAATGCATCTTATTTATTTTGTAATTTTCCTTAACAGATAGAGATACTTTCTCACAGGCAGTTTCGCTCCATTGGTCGGATACTGTCAAGGATATATGAAATTTATAGTAATCTGAGGGACATGGAATTCGTGACAGTTGATAGGGATAATAATATTGTTGTATTACTTTATTATATTTATCTAGAAAATGATGTCATGAGATTTATTTGGCTGTCACGTGAGCAAAAATGACCAGAATCCATTAGCATTATCCATATATGGGAAAACATCGAAAATAGTTGTTATTTCGTTTAAAACTTTGCTTTTTTTTTCCAAAAATAATCTATTTCTAATATTTGGATGATATTAACGAACAAAATTAAAGAGAATTTTTTTTTCTATTTTTGACACGTTTTTATCAAATATATTTCACACACAAGGGGTTAAAATATAATCTTAGCTATCAGCTTTTTATTAATACATTTATAAAAAAGGAACATATCAAAATAATATAAGTCTTAGTTAACAGAATAAAATTATAGACTGCCAAATTGTAGGATTCGACTATCGTGGAGCGTTTTCAGAAGTACGAAACAGCGCGTACAAGCAAACGAAAGAAGCTGACAGACAATTGCAGCTGAATCAGCCTCAACAAAGACGTCGTCCACCTAACCAGGTCGAATAATCTTTCGCGACAGAACTGTATTATCTCCTTCCATCTTACGATGCAAACTTTGTTCGAACGAAACATCTTCCTTGCCATCTCCAGGAACAATTAAAATTAAATACTCTAAACTCCTTTAGGGCCTCTAAGCCCCTTCTACAATATCTGTTAGAAGGTGGCAACCATTTATTTTTTCAAGGTCAATTTACAATTGGATAAATTTTATAATACATGCACATAACGTACAAAAAATAATTTATTTAAAAATAAAACTTAATCTACAAAAATTAATCGTTTTTATTCTTGAGCAAAATAATTATTAAGAAATGCATACAAAATCTACCTAAAGTATCAAAATTCTTTATAAAAAATACCAATCTCAGAGTGAACGGGATTTTTGGCATTGCATTTCATCTCACTAAAGTTTCGAAGTTATGCGAATAGAACGATGTTTCTTTTCGTAAGCAGTCTTCAAGGTGTTCATCGGGAATTCGTGATATGTCCTTTGATTTTATGATATTCATTGTCAAAAACGATGATTCGTTGAAGTATATGGAACCGATAAACAAATTTCAATTTATACACTTTCTTTTTTCAAAAATAGAAATTTCTTTCTGTCAACACTATTTCAGAATGCGCAAGGTAAAAGAGATAGTAAAAAAAAGATCGGTCGGCATTTCGCTTTGTGCTGATATCTGCGTTGGTCGAAATTTCTCGAGACTTTCACGAGAAAACTTTCACATAGAATTTTATTGATAACTGAAACATTTTTATTGTGATCCCACAGGGCGCAAGTAGCCCCTAGACTAAACATTTCTGGGATTCGCAACTCAAAGCTGCATTACAAGACTTTTAAATTTAGAGCGTTTTAGTTATTTTGTTAACAATTTACACTGAAGAAACTGGGCGTATGGAAACAATGATCGGTCAATAGCAGGTGGTTGACGAGATTATTTCCGATGAAATTGGGATTTCGATAAAATTTTTAATCTCTAGTGATCGACGGCTGAAAACGCGAGATGACCACTTGCTGTGGATTCGAATGAGGGGCCACGTTTGCAATTCTATCGAGCGGATGACAAAGGACTGTGAGGACCCCCCCTCATTGTTCAGAACACGAAAGACCGAAATCAGCTGATCTAAATTCCTCCTGTTTCGATCCTGCTACAATAGCGCGGCGACGCAGTATCTGGGATGTTGACAGCTCGGTTGAATAGGCGTCACGCCCCTGATCGGTCGCTTTAATGGTCCCGGAGGATTGCCTAGAGAAGTCCGGAATAGAGACAGCTAGCGAATGAGAATTCAATTAAAAAATCTGGCTGTAACCGTAGTTGGAGTTCTCAGGTAGCTGGAATCGTAACTGACCAAAAAAAACGGTTGGCCGGACCGTAACGGGCTTCCAGGTATAAAAAGCCTAGAACTTTGCGACTAGGGGGCTTTTCGACATTTTTTTACGGAGGGGCTTTGACTTCGTGAAGGCTTCCGCGACATTTGACCGAAGCCAGCTTTTGAGTGATTACGCCCGGGAGACTCGTGAAGTCCACTTCAATAAGGAACGTCAGGGTCTCGGACACCGAACGGGGGATAGATTGGGTTTACGTTGCACCATGGAAAGCCCTCCCCATTTGTGAGATTATTTAAACTTTTTTTCTCTGACTGTGATCGTCGTGGTAATGTTACGCAAGCAACAACCCTCTACATTTCGACTTGTTTTGGGAGAATTAAATTCCTTTGTATATAACCAGTATTTACTCCAGAAAAAATAAAAGGGATTTCCAATCCTGTTATGACTGTAATCCTTCTTCACGCTACTTCTTCACTCAAGAACATTGAAGTCGTCACAGTATCCATTCATGTAGCCGCCGAGGGGCTCTTTCTCAATTCTCCTTTGCCCACCTCTATAACAGAGAGTAGCGTCTTCTCACTCTTCAGTGTAATATAATAAAAATCTATCCTAAGCTCAGCTAAATTATTTTTTCTGTTTCAAAATGTATATCGTGATGTCAGAAAAGAGCTTCAATCCAACCCTATTTGACTCCTTAGTTACAAGTAACTTTCATGGAATCCACGTGATTCCCTCCAACTCTGAACTCTGGTAGCTAGTTGGCCACACATCCACTTTGCCTGAGAAAATACATCTGTCTCTCTCTGGGATAGCTGAAGATGGCTGGCAACTGTTCATTCGGCGTAATACTACGGAATATTCGACTCTATCTAGGTTTTGTCAAGCCCAAGCCAAGGGCTATCCCAACAAGTTCAAAAGATCGTCGATACAACTTAGCCGCAGATGAAACACGATGTGTATTTCGAAGAAAACTGCAGCTCGAATGCAGTGCTTCCCCTTCCTGCAATTATCTAATTGGCATGGAAAGACTATTTTGGCGAAACGAGGGCCGGAAAGGATTCCCCCAACTCCACTAATTGCATAGAGGACAATGGAGATATAGGGGGGAATTGAGGGTTGCTCATATGATTTCAGTGGGAATTAACAAGGAACAAAGAATATTATCTAATGACTATGCACAGCGGAAAGTAAACCAGCTCATCGTCCAATTGTTGTCAAAAGTAAATTTAGAGAAACGAGTCTTCATTAATATAAAATGATTGACCGCAAAGTGCTTCCCCTTCCTTTCCCATTTTCTTTTCACAATTTTTTTTTAATAATAAGGCACCGTTACTGCTAGAATACAAGAGTCTCTCTAATACCTAAATAGATGCTTTTATTCCCAACTACAGTGAAAATTAAAGTAAAAACATGTGAATTAATATAAAGATGTTAAATTCAGCTTTTACCCAGTTAGTTACACCCAAAGGGAAATTCTTATCACAAAGGGGGAATATTTTGCAGAAATCTGCAGATAGTTCATACTATACAACGTTTCCCAACCTTTTTTTGGCTCTCGTTCCACCATCTTGCTATATTGTACGAGAGTTACTCTTAAATTTTTGAGGTACGCGCAGACGAGGATTTACAAAATAAAAATAACGGTTTAATTTTAAAATACAAAGTATTTTAACACAGCAGACGATTTTTTACCGACTTACTTCAACTTGTTTAGCGTAGAATAAATTTTAAACAGAAGAGAAAACGAAGTGGACGAGAGAACATTTTCGAGGTATGATTTTCTATGATTTTAAAGCAGGATTCAATCAAGAAGAATGCTTTCAACGGTTGCAGATGGCACTGGGGGACGAATCTCCAGCTCGTGCTACTGTATTCGGATGGTTTAAAGAATTGAGCAGAGGTCGCCATTTTCTTCAAGATGAAGAACACGCAGGAAGGCCGCCGTCGGCATAAATCCCAGATAATGTGTCTGCCATACGAAAATTTTTAATAGATGATAATCACTGTACCTATCCAATTATACAGAATAAACTTAACATTGGATCCGCAGATATACACAAAGTTATATCATATGCAGTTCTTATTAGAACTGCATATGAAAAAAGTAGTTTGCCGTCGGGTTCCCCATAATCTAAATGAGCACCAAAAAGGGGAGCGTGTTAGAATCGGTAAAGAAACTCTTAAATTGCTGAATGAGGGTGGCCACCACATCATTTCTAGAATTGTAACGGGTGATGAACGGTACATGCCGTTTTTTGACGTTCCAACGCGTCAAGAAAGCAAAGTATGGGTCTTTGAAGAGGATCCCACGCCGAAAATGGTGAAAAGGCAACGCGCACTGAAAAAAGGGATGTATATCGTTTTCTTCAGAAGTACGGGATTGGTCAAAGCCATCCAGTTGGAAGGACAGAAGACAGTAACAGCAAACTGGTATACCACTCAATGTCTTCCACAAATTCTACAAGAAGTGAATGTTAGGGGACTCATGCTTCACCATGACAATGCATCTTCACATACAGCCGGATTAACAGTCGAGTTTCTTAAACAAAAACAAATTAAAGTGATAGAACATCCGCCGTATTCACCTGATCTAGCTATGTGTGACTTTTGGTTATTCTTTAATCTAAAAAAGAACTTACGTGGACGTCGTTTTCATTCAGAAAAAGAGATTGATGTGGCTATAAATGCATTTTTTCATCTATTCCAAGAAATGAATGGCTTGGGGCATTTAATATGTGGAAAATTCGTCTACAAAAGTGCATTGATGCTGGAGGAGACTACTTTGAACACGCCTAAAATTTTGTAAGTATAACTTTAAAAACCGAGTTGTATCTCAAAAGTTTCAGAGTGACCCTCGAACAAGGCAAAGCAGTAAGTTTATTCAACTATTTCGACATAAAAAAAGACAAATTATTTTTTATTAAATTAAGAATTTACATAAGTAAAACAAACACTATTGTGTATAAAATTGTATACAAAAGAGACACTGATTGAGAAAATGACTGAAATTTTATTTTTTCTCGGATTTGCTTCAAGAATACAAGAACAAAATTTGCATACGATATTTGAACTTTGGTGCTGACAAGAGAAATTGAGCCGGCTCTTATGAGAGGAAAGATGAAAGTTACCCGGGTGGTAGTGGCTTTGTAAGAAGAATGTTGGAACAGTCACATAGCTTGATGACATTCTTATATGAATAAATAGAAAGATAAAAGTTAGCCGGATAGTAGTGGCAAAGTCAGGGGGTAGAGAATAAGTGAATTTGGTGATATTGAACTTTTTAGGAGGCAGACAAATGTAGCTATTTGGATGTTAGTGCTTTGTTATGAGAAAGTCAAAAAGAATCGACTCCTTAGATGGTATTTGATCTTCATGTTGCAGTCCTTGTGAATGTTGAAATTTTAATTTTAATCGTGAATTTCTTTTGCATATTTACTTCTTGCAAAAACTTGAATAGAACTTTAAAAATGTACTTCTTTATTCATTAAACATCTTCATTCAATTTTGACGACGTAAAGCGTAATAAACGTTTAATCTTTTGTACTGGCGATAAAACAACCGAAAGATAGTTTTTTACGTGTCTTTTCAAGATCGCTCGATGAGATTTAGGAAGGTAGAAGAATGAGAGAGCTTGGCGATATTAAATTTTATAGGAGGTAGACAAATGAAAGCTATTTGGATGTTAGTGCTTTGCTATGAGATATCCAAAAGAATCGACTTCTTAGATGGTATTTGATCTTCTTCATGTTGCAGTCCTTGAGAATGTTGAAATTTTAATTTTAATCGTGAATTTCTTTTGCATATTTACTTCTTGCATAGACTTGAGTTGAACTTTAAAAATGTACTTCTTTATTCACTAAACATCTTCATTCAATTTTGATGATGTGAGGCGTAATAAATGTTTAAGCGTTTGTACTGGCGATAAAACAACCGAAAGATAGTTTTTCAGTCTTTTAAAGATCGCTCGATGAGATTTAGGAAGGTAGAAGAATGAGAGAGCTTGGCGATATTAAATTTTACAGGAGAAAGACAAATGAAAGCTATTTGGATGTTAATGGTGCATTTGTTATGAGAAATTCAGGAAGAATCGATGACTTGGATGGCATTTAATCTTCTTGACGATATTACAATCCTTGTGAGTACTGAAATTCAGATTTTATACACGAGAGTTTTTCTTCACATATTTACCTCTAAAAGAGGCTTAAATTACTAAGATTTACTCCTTTATTTATTAAATATTTTCATTCAGTTTTGATGATGTAAAAGCACGATGAATGTTTAATCTTTTGAACTGGCGATAAAACAACCGAAAAATAGTTTTTTTACACGCTTTTTAAAGCTCGCTCGACGAGGTTTCGAATGAGTGGCAGGTTTCGATAACAGTACAGGAGCCGCAGATATGACTTGCTGATCTTTCATGGCATTGTCCATTTTAATTTTAATAGCAACCAATCGTGCTTGAAATTGCACGCAATCGTCCAAAAACCTGTCCATATAAATGTAAGTGGGATTTTTAATTTTAGGCTGGTACGGTTTCCTCGGGGGCTTGCGAGGATGGCCTTTCGCCAGTACGTACATGTTTTCAGAACTTTCACTTGCAGTTTCAAACATAGTGGCATCAGGTAGGCATGGTTTCCTCGGGGGCTTGCGTGGATGTCCCCTGGCCAGTACATAGATGTTGTCAGAACAGTCCGATGCTGTATCATATACAGTACAGCGATCAGCTTCCATAACGTGCGTGTTACTTTGCTTCTTTTAAAGTTTGCACTATAAATGATAGTCTTCAATTTTATACGATGAGCAAGTAGATCGATGTAATTGGATGCTTTTCTTTTATCCAAATAGGAAATAAACAAAGTCAATCGTTCAAGTAAATAGAAAATTGTTTTATCGAGCGCTTAAACCGTCAAGAGCAATCTTTTGGTTTAAAATGGCGTCTATAGAACGGCCTTTGTTGCAGAGACTCTCTTTTGCAACAATGTGGTAAATGCCAGTGTTTCTCATATTACAGCCTTCACTGTTATTTTCAACAATTGCAATTTTTCAAAACCTTGTTCACACAACAATGATAACAACTGCACTTACAACTGTATATGGGCATGTGTACATGCGCATTTAGGGAACATAGAAATTAATTAAAAACATTTTATATATGAAAATACAGCTATTTGATATAGGTCAACTGTTCTTAATCAGATTTTTTTTTATAATTTCATAAATGTAGGTTTAGACTTAACAGTTGGGCTGAAAAATTTGTAGGCTGATAGATTAATGGCGCCACTAGTACTAAATTAATATGGTGTTTAGTTAGCCTTAACCATTGAAAGACACGTTTATAAATTTAACAGCTGTCGGATTATTAATTTGTGAGATAGAGTATTTTGTGTGAAGCAACTTTTGTTAGTTTGAAAACAATGGATAAAAAGGAATTTCGTATGTTAGTAAAGCATTGCTTTTTAGCGAAAAAAAATTCTGTTGAAGCCAGAGATTGGCTTGATAAAAATTATTCGGACTCTGTCCCGAGAAAATAAGCTGCCGAATAGTGATTTGCTAAGTTTAAACGAGACGAAATGAGTACCGAGGACGATGCAAGCAGTGGGCGTCCCAAAGAGGCTGTTACCGACGCAAACATAAAAAAGTCCACAAAATTATTTTGGATGACCGTAAAGTGAAGCTGATCTAGATATCTCAGACTCTGAAGATATCAAAGGAACGTGTTCGACATATCGTGAAAGAATATTTGGGTATGCGAAGGTTATGAGAAAAGTGGATGCCGCGCGGATTCTGAGTTGTGTTTGAAGTTGTTTAATCGTAACAAACCCGCATTGGTACAACTTTGATATACCCCCCAAAAAATTACGCGCCAAATCTGGCACTTACTACGGACTTTTTAGGGTTGCTGTTTCTTATTTTGGTGTTGCCAATTTAGGTTTATTTAGCTTTTAGGTTTATACTGTTGCCAAATTTAGTATTTTCTTGTATTTTGTGTCATTTTTTGAGTTTTTTCTTTTTAAAGTTTTGTGGCAACAATTTTTGGATTTCATATATGTTTTGTAATGTTGGTTTAAATTGTCGGTAAGTAAGGAATGGATTAAGCCAGCTACGTCTGTTTATTCTGATTGTTGGAAAAGTTATGATTGTTTGGCGGATGAGGGTTTTGAGCATTTAAAGGTAAATCATTCTTTAACTTTTGTAGACCCCGATTCCGGGTGTCATACAAATACAATTGAAAGTACGAGGAGGCATGTTCTTTGCCTACGTACAATCGCAAGGTAGCTTTTAAATTTTACCTTGCGATGTACATGTTTCGTAAATCATGGTTAGCAGATAATGTTGATTGTTTCAATAAATTTATTGAAATTGATGCTGGGGTAAATTGGGAGGAATTCAAAATTTCTGTATAAATAATTCTTTTTATTAGATTGCCGACAAGTATTTTCAATAGTATTTGTTAAAATTTTTGTGTAAATTGCATATAATATGTTATTCAGTGTCATTTATTTGTATTTTTATGTATTTATTGTATTTTTTAGGTATTTTTTTTTTGGTATTTAATGATTCCGTATTTCTTATGTATGAATTATTTGTATTTAGCGAGAAAAAAAAGGCGCCAAAAACAGGTATTTTGCTTGGCGAGAAAAAAAGTCGCCAAATTTCCGATTTGGGAGGTATATCAAAGTAATTCCGTACAACTTTGATATACCCCCCAAAAAATTACGGTTCGATGTGTGACAATGGATGAAACATGGCTCCATCGTTTTACACTGAAGTCCAATCGACAGTCAGCCGAGTGGACTGCGCGTGATGCACCGACTCCAAAGCGTGGAAAGACGCCACAGTCGGCTGGCGAGGTTATGGCATCAGAATTTTGGGATGCGCGTGGCAAAATATTCATCGACTATCTTAAAAGGGAAAAACCATCAACAACGACTATTGCATAGCGTTCTTGGAGCATTTGAAGGACGCAATCGCAGAAAAACGTCCACATTCGAACAAGAAGAAAGTGCTGTTTCATCAAGACAATGCACCGTGTCACAAGTCAATGAAAAGGATGGCAAGATTATATGAATTGGGCTTCGAATTGCTTCCTCAGCTACCGCATTCTTCAGATTTGGCCCCTAGCGATTTTTTTTCTGTTCTCAGACCTCAAGAAAATGCTCGCTGGAAAGAAATTAATCGCTGAAACTGAGGTCTATTTTGAGGCTACAGACAAATCGTACTATACAAATGGTATTGAAAGATTGTATGACCGCTATAATCGTTGTATCGCCCTTGAAGGCAACAACATTGAATAATAAAATAAAATTTTATCAAATTTCTATGTTAGCCTACTTACTTAAGAGTCTATACTGAAGCGATCAACTTTTTAAAATAGGGCGCATTTCTCTCCTAATGAAAACTCGAGATGTAGTAACAGTGAAAATAGAAAATAATAAATCTTTAAAAGTGATTCTAGTATTTTTATATACAGTGTAGGTTGCATTAAAAAAATAGCGATGCACAGCTAGATGTTACAGCAGGCTTAATTACAAAATTGCAACAATCTATGAATCAACGTTTTTCAGTTATTCCCAGAAACATTAATACCGTTATATTGAGAGTTTTCGTTATATAAAGTATAGATAGTAATAAAAGAGAAGTGTACATCTATATGTTACAATCTTGCATACAAAATTTCAATCGTGTACTGCTAATCGCTTTTCAGTTATGTGAGATACATACGAAGGCTAAATTCCAGTACAGGGGGCCCGCCGAACCAAGTTCAGTGAGCACTCCAAGCGTGGGCATATGTCGCCAAATTCTAGAACGCAGTTTTCTGGCAAACCTTGCTCTATTTTTTATTGTCTATTTTTTTTTAAATTTTTATTCATCTTAACAAAATTCCAAATCTTTTTTTGTTTAAAAGATGCTTTTAAATTGGGTATAAACTTAATACAAAACGAAGCACAAATTGTACACATCCCTTGGCGACAATTTGGCGATCACTTGTACGAAAATAAGAGCCAAAAACATGGTGGCCGACCTCCGGAACTGGGATTTTACCCATATGAACATACATAATACTGACATCACGATGAAACAAGACAAAAAAAGTATATTAAACATTTATTTTATGTACGTACGTACAGACGTAATGCATAAACTAGTCAGAGGAAATCCAATTATGACCAAAATGGGAATAAAACCTCCAAGGGATAGTTTCGATATCTTACTCCAACAGTGACTACATATTCTTGACTATCAAGTGCGGAAAATATCATGAAGATCGGAATAAAATTGTAGATTACAGTGAATTACACACTCATAAATGGACGGTTTATATGTATATATCATCGCCTATATAATAATAGCTTAAGTTATGCGTCCGTAAGTTCTCGAATTGATGAAGCGGTTGGACCTGGAATGGATACAGGCATCCATATTGGAATGACTTAGGGTTAGCAAAATTCAAAGTGCGTAAACTTTATCTTCTCCTAAACTATCGATCCGATTCTAAAATAAATTGGTATAAATAGGCTTCATATCACAGGAAAAATACTGCCGTCTTTAAAACGTTCGAAATCCACGCAATCCTCCCTTTTCGAGCGTTTTATGCCATTATTTCGAGCCCTCTTTTCCCCTGTTAAGAGCAGACGATTAAATCTATCAATTTATTCCATATTAAACAGGTAAAAATAGCATTTTCTTCTAGCATTATGACGTCATTCCTTTAATCATTTCTTATTTTGAATTATTTAAATATCGTCTGCATTATTTTCCTAGTTTTATAGCTGAGCTTAGATATAACGTCAATAATTTTCTTTTATATTTGGCTTCAATAATAGATCAGGTACATATGTGATAACTTTAATTTAAAATGTTTATTTAAATGTTTATTGTTTGTTATTATGTTTTGTTGCCATGAAAATTTTATCGTCGGCATTAACAACCAATTCTTTTCATAAAAGTCTAAGAGTCTATTTCGCGGACTCATAAATATCTAGTGTTATCTTTGAAAATTAAGAAGTTTGTTCGTTTGTGTTTGTTTTTCATACATAATAACACGGTTTGCAATATTTTGGATATCATTCATATATACCACCAAATAATCACTGTGAATATTAAAGACTGCTGTCTATTCTATCACGTAATATGATAAGAATAATTAAAGTTGGCAACTAACATGCGGTCAGTAAAGATAAACAAATTATTGAGCATGTACGAGATTATTTTTAGCCAAAAAGCAAACCATTTTTTCACGTGCCTCATAGGGTACTTTAAAACTCTGCAAAATTAAAAATTTTACTCATCCCGTCCTATGACGGGCTAAATGCTAGTATTAAAATATTAAATAAAATTAATTTAATGAGAACCCTGTGCTTGTTTCGAAGAACATCTCAAGTTACAGATGACTAACGCCTAATTTAAAAATATATTGATTGCCGGACTTTTTATCACAGACTGTACATATTAACAACTTCGATATTTTTTGATTAAATTTTAAAAAAATTTTGTTATTTTTTGTCTACTACCCACCAACAACTCTACCACAGTTTGGAAAACGCTGCTATACGACTAAAAAGAAAAGATTTAAAAAAAAATAGAGCATTACGCACTGAAGAACGACGTTTTACCTCTACTCCATTATAGCTGTGAAAAATGTGACTGTACTCTTTGAGGTCCAATTTCTTGAGCCACTGACCTGTGTCCAGATGCGGACCCGCGATAGACGACATCGTGAAGTCGGCGTCGAACGGGACTCCTGAAAATAGAACGAACCAACATCGTATTCAAATGGACTCACTCACATTCAAAATCGTTAAAAAAAATGTTAACCAATGATTTATTTGAGAACGAAAAATGTTTTTAGAGGAAGATAGTTTTCTGTTGTTGCAATCGCTCATCTCTGATCGCATTCTGAAATGGTTCCATGCGCCAGGGTTGTATCGGTTTAAACCATGGGGGTTTAAACCAGTGGTTTTAACTGTCCTGGTCAATATCAAATTTGACCCATTTTGACCACTGAAATTCACTTTTCGATATTATTTTATACTCATCGAACATAGTTTGCAAGCCTATGATGAAGGCAAGTTACATTTCTTAAAAATGTTATAATATAAATAACACCAGCAAAAAACAAATATAACATAACAACAAGACACACACACAAAAAAAAAAGGTTTTACTTATTTTTTATACACAAGTTGTTTTATGTGTCATTGATGTTGAATTCAAAAAATGTTGACAAGTAACAAGTTTTGTAGTTGTTTCTGAATTTAAAACGATTTTGTCATTTATTTTGGATGACTCCAAACTTTGAAAACAATCTTTCTATAGCTGGCACAACAGTTCATGAAATGTATCATAAAATCAACCAATTTTAGGTCAATGCCTTTAACCTTCATGGCTGCCCACCAGACATCAGGTCCAAATGTATCTTTAACTGTACTTTTTTTTTTAACTGTAACTCCTATTTTATGTTTTTTACTGCAACTGGATTCCATTTTTATAATTGCATGTGCATGGTTCAATTTTAACGTTCAAACATTCTTATTATACTGTATAAGTATGTTAAATATCATGAACTTGTGAGTGTCCTATTTTGTTTAACTGCACTATTATTTTTATGGCTTATTCAAAGTCACTTCTCATTAAAAAAAGATATTATATTAAATTTGAGACCATTTAAAACTATTTTTTAACAATTTTGACCATTTTAAACCACTTTTGTCCTATTTCGGAAGGTTAAAACCACTTTTACCCAGTGTCATGGTCAAAATCAGTTTTGAACGGTCAAAATTACAACTCTGCCATGTTCAGCTCCACTTTCAGCGAGGAAAGACTCACTTAACCTCAAAAAGGGAGGGGGTGTAGGTCCCCGTCCTTTAGAAGCAGAGACTAGGCAGAAGGTATAGACGGGGAACCAGGAGACGACCCATTAATGAACACGATGGATGTTTGTTTCGGTTACGATATCGCTGCCTTTCGGTTACCGCGGCTCAAAACGTTTTCTTGGTGGAAATTGCATGCCGCTCCCCGCTCTCTAGCCAATAAAAGCAGATATATGGAGTTCGGGTCCAGTAAAGTTTTAGATTGTTTTGCACTGTAATCATGACGGATAGCAAACAAGGAGAATGTGCTCAAATTAAAAAGAATGTTA
>CM063505.1:5503600-5548600 GCA_032207245.1 Pardosa pseudoannulata
CTTCCATTCTTTTTACCGGTTTCTCCAAACTAACGTTAGAATAAATCCTCGTTCTCCGTTTTCTTTCATTTGTATTACCAAATCCGACAGACGTTCATTTCATTTAATATAGGCAGCTTTTTTTAAATTTAAATTAATATCTATTAAATTAAACTTAAAGAAGATGCAAGTGGATATCGAAAGATTACTTTCCTTTTAATTTAAGTATTCTATATTTACAAGCAATAAAACATTAAAAAAACATGGATGTTGGGACAGAAAAAGGCGAGATAGATTGTTTATATTTAAAATGGAACCGTAAATACTTTTTTAAAATACGAGGAATGTGATTTGTTTATTGTATTCCGAACTCAGTCAATCTTATTTATATTCTAACAAACATGCAATAAAATGTCTCAAAGCTTTGCCGAACGGTGGCCATGGTTAGGATTCTGTGTCTTCGGAACCGGAATTCGAATCCCACAGGGACATGGATGTTCGTTTGGTTTGGTTTGGTTTTGGAGTGCTACGGTCTACTTTGTGCAACACGAGGGCTAATGAGACCGGGACCTACTGCTTAAAGCCGATTCCGAACGGCTACGAACATCCATGCCATTGTGGGATTCGAACCCACGAACTCCGGTTCCGAAGGCCAGCACCCTAACCATTCGACCATCGTTCGGCTCATAGATGTTCGTAGTCGTTCGGAATCCACTTTAATCATAGGTCTATATATGAAAATTTGATGAGAGAGGAAAAGGCGGTTTTTGGTGAACTCGATATGTGTCACTAGTCTCACTGATTACAGCTAGAAAGTCGACCCTCGACTTAGGGATCTTTATTTATCTTTATTTTTACTTCGTGTTACGAAGTAGTTAGTTGAGAGTGGCGAGGTGTTGACTCAACACTGTGTCAGCTTTGGAAATTCCGTGTGGGAAAAAACTGTTACGAATCATCATAGACACCCATAAACATAGCACGACACTGTTTCGTGCAAATTTTAGTGATCAGCACCACTGTACCCAAGTATTTTTATTTTAAAGCTTATCTCTGCACGAGATTTCTTAATTACCTTTAACTAACTTTAAGTTGTACATAACTTAATTCTCTTCAATAAATTATTAGGTCAAGATTAAAAAGAATTCAGCCAGTATCCTTAACGGCCTCGCCTCTCTAGTACGCCACAACCGTAGCACTCCAAACCAATGTAAAACCTCAATTGCTTCAGAAAAGAAAAAAAATATTAGTATTCAGTTGAAAAAAAAAAGAAACCCGATTTTGTAATTTATTTTTCTGGAGATTCAATTCGAGAGAGAATGACTCGTGGAACTTTCCATAAATGGCAAACGCCATTCGATATCGGGTCCTTACAAAAACACCTGTTATTCAGATGCCTGATCACGGAATTCATCGAGTCGTGACGGGCATCTCGCTACGAAAAACCACGAAGAATCGAAGAAAAAAGGAATTACCTTTGCATAATACAAAAGAACTTTTCAAAGCGTCTCGCTTCGAAGTTTATTTTAAAAAGTTCTCGAGATTTCAGCAACAGACCCTTTGGTAGTTGGGCCGAACGATGGCCGACCGTTAGGGAGACGATCTTTGGTACTGGAATTCGTGGGTTTGAATACCACTGTGACACGGATGTTCGTAGCCGTTCGGGATCGGCTTTAAGCAGTAGTTCCCGGTTTTATGAACCCCGGCGTTGCAAAAAGCATACCGTAGCACTTCAAGCCTAACTCAACCTTTGGTAGTTGTTACATATCTCAGCCATCAACTGTGTCTCAAAATTGAAAGTACTTAAGCCAAAATCATAGCTCATAAAGTGCAGTCCATCTCACTAAACTACAAAAATCGTTTCAAATAATCATTTATTGTCGACTCGAAGAAAATTTTTAATTTCTCGGTTATTTCTGTTTTCTACCATTTCGATATCAGGGTCGTTATATGCGACCGTTTATTTTAAAATATCAAATGGGTTCCCAAACTGGAATTGAAAATTCAAGCTGCCCGGCATTGTCTTCTTTGACGAGTTGGATTGACATATCGCATTAAATGTTAATATTCATTAAGAGTTTTTTTTAAAACTTGAAGATAGTTTTTATCATTTTTGCTTTTAATAACGCGGAGGGCACTTGCCTTTTCAGCATTCGTTCCTACGACACCACGAATATGGTTGATCATTTCAGTATGGTTTGGTTTGCAGCGGTACGGTCTACTTTTTGAACACGAGAACTCATGAGACCGGGACCTACTGCTTAAAGCCGATTCCGAACAGCTACGAACATACATGCAACAGTGGAATCCAAACCCACGAGCTTTGGTTTCGAAGATCAGCGCCCTAATCGTTCGGCATTTTAGTATGGGAGCGCTCCATACGCAGCCAGCGTGACTCCGCACTCACAAAGTGAGTCCTCGCCATTTGGAAGTAGACATGACCAGAGGTATCGTCGGGGAACTTGGAGTCAACCACAAAGCTATTTGTCTCTCCCATTCATAAACACGGCGGATCTTTGGCCGGTGTAACAAAAGGTTACACCGGCTTGTTTTACCCCTTCTCGTGAGTCATCGTCAAATACATACAGAACAGGACCGACTTCTCCCAACCAATAGAAGAGAACGTTGATTTGGTGGCTTTATGATTCCCTCCATTCTTGGACTGGACTCCTGTTTTTTCTCCGCGGGGCAGTCGGATTTTTTGAGAGGACAAGGTTGTTACCAGAGGAGAGAAGAGGGTGAACGCTGCTGGTATCCGCTGCTTGCGGGATAGACATTTTTTGGAGCGACAAGAGAAAGAGATAAATCGACGCCATATTGTTTTTTAGGGCTCGAGAGGAGTCATCGATATCTACAAATGATAAGTTGATTTCAGTTGTATTCCTTAGGCATTTAATTGTATAAAATTATTTAATCAAGACAGTCCATGTGTTTTTTAATGAGTTTTAATGTCTTCTTTCTCAAACACTAGGACAATGTAACATTTTTTTACAGCCAGTTACGCCTTTGCCGCGGTAATTAATCTTTGTCTTGTATTTTTCAGAAGGAAAACGACACTTTTGACCTTTAAGAATGAACGATAGAATGAGAAGTAAAACATTCCCATGTTGAAAATGAGACAGACGTCGACTTTAAGTCTCTTTTCAAAGTACTTTGTCAGTTCAATTTATTTATCCTTTTTCCGTCCAAACCCATAATGCAAGAGTTCCCAATCGTATGTCTGCCGCTCTGCCTATCACAATATACATATTTTAGTTTTCAATAAAATTCTATGTCAGTGATTTTTCCTATTTAACGAAATAGAAAACGCGTCTAACAAAGACACCAGCACAAAGCGAAACGCGAACGATCTCTTTTTTATCATGCAACTACGTCATTTCCCGTACCTAAAACCCAAAATGAAATGAGTAAAAAAATAGAAATTTTAGATCGTCAGAAGGACATTGTCCAAAATCCCATTGAATCAGATGGAATAGAGTTGATTGAAACAAATTTATCTTCTTGAAACTCGTTCTAGCGGTTCCACACACTTGTGCGAGTCATTGTTTTCGAATAGGATTATCGTGAAATCAAAGGACAGATCACCTTAAAGATAGCAGTGTCGTCCTATTCGCCTAACTACGAAGCAATAGCCGATCCAATGCAAAGACAAAAATTCGCGTTCTTTTTCAGATTGGCAATTTTCGTAAAGAATTTTGAAAATTTGTAGATTGTGTATGCATTACTTAATATACAGTAATGGAAGCTTTTGTATCCTCGAGGAGTCTGCAAGAGGAATGGGTCTCACTATTGACCAAGATAAAACAAAATTTTTATTTTAGGGTTCCCACTGTTTTCTAGAACAAAAATTAAGAACTCTCTAAGGACCAGAGTAACATTTTATAAGGACCTACTTGAAATACACGGCATAACGACATAAACCCTATTTCCTGAGGAACCTATTGTAAAATTATGATCCAGAAAGTTCAATAAATGCCCTACAATATTTCAGAATTAAGTTTTTAAAAATGCCAAAAAATTAATATAAGATAAATCTATTTGACAAAAACTAATTTTGAAAAATGTACATCTAAAGCTATTTGAGTGATCAAACTAGAAATAAATTGTGAATCAAACATTATAAACAGTACTTTCTGAGAGTTTAAAAATGACTCATATATCTTCTATATATATATATATGTGTGTGTGTGTGTGTGTGTGTGTGTGTGTGTGTGTGTGTGTGTGTGTGTGTGCGCGCATGTATGTATATACTAGCTGATTATACCTGACGTTGTCTGGAAAAGAAGAAAGTTTCAGACTTTTCTATCACAATCAATGCAAGGAAAATTAAACTTACATAAGTGACTGAAATATCTACACCCCACCCTGCATGCTTCGATTAATTAAAATAAGCAAATAATAAATTGTCAAAAAAGTTTTCTAGCTCGTGACCATAAAAAGTACTAATAAACTAAAAGTATTTTCATAATTTTTTAAGGATATCAAGGAAAGGAATTCTGAATTAATACAATAATACATTGAAAACATATATGTATTTGAAAATTTTCTTTATTATTCATACTGCACTTTTGGCTAGAAAATGTAAAAGAATGTTATGAACATTAAGAAATATTTTATATATTCTTTGAACAGTAATTATCACCTGTACTGACGTTCATAGAACCGGTTTTGGGCAAATATAACTCCCAACTTACAAAACTGGAAAGTTAGGAGAATACGGCTAAAATTGATAGGTTTGGTTTGTTTTGGAGTACTACGGTCTACTTTTTTGCAACACGAGGGCTAATGAGACCAGGACCTACAGTTTAAAGCCGATTCCGAACGGCTACGAACATGCCACAGTGGGACTCGAACCCACGAACTCCGGTACCAATGGCCAGCACCTTAACCAATCGGCCTAAAACTGATAGGAAGTGAAGAAAGTGGATCGCGTCAATGGAGAAATTGATTGCGTTCCAATTTAGAAATTAAGGAGTTTTTAAGGATCTTTGACGAAAATTAAGTAGTTTTAAGGACCGTGGGAACCCTGCCCCTACCTCAACGTGGGGATAAAATGGATAAAGTCCAATCCACTGTTCTTTTTGCTTCGCCTCTTTTCGTTTTTTTTAATTTGCGGGGAAAACAACTCTTTCCTTCCGATATGAAAACGTATACTTTACGAACGAATAAGTGAAACAATAACGGCTCGTTTTTCACAACGGCAATCACAAGATGTCGCTACCTGTAATTCATACTCCAATTTATTTAAATAGATTCATTTTCGGATTGACGAGCTAGTTTTCCGGAAGGCACGAGAAAAAAAAAAATCACTCGTGCTCATCATTCGGGAAGTGGCCTGAGTCATCGCGACCTGCTTCAAAAAACAAATTTCAAAAGAAGTAATCCTCTTTATAAAAATGAAAAAGAGTTTTATACTTCGACACCGTTCCCCGAACTAGTTTTTAAAAAAATCTAGTAAAGAAAAATGGTGTTATGATAAATGCAAGATACAATACCAAATAATGGGTATCAAAAGAGAAAAGGGGTTCGCTTTAGAATGCTGGAGGGATTTAGAGAACGTATTAGTGGTGGACGTTACGTAAACTTGGGGCGGTATTTGACGAAAAAGCAGGATTTATGTTCGAGAGTGAAAGAATGATTTGGACGGCGCAAATGACATTCTTTACTTCTGTGTCTCGAACGGTTGGCAGATTCGGCGGGCACAGCGCATCCACAAAAACCCGAAAGGTTTTTGTACAAGATTTGGGATTATTTTCAGAGTTTTTTAAATGACAGTAATTTATATTAATTGCACGATTTTTACCACTGTTTCTAAAATGTTTCCTGTTTGTTTTATTACTTATAATTGGATTATTTAGGCATTTCTGTCTATTTTTAACTTCTTAACGTTCACGCTCGAGTTAACTCGAGCGCACTAAACTGGCCCGACTGTGCACGCTCGAGATAATTCGAGCGGCGTTGTACTTTATGTTGCTATCATGTTGCATAAACAGAAAGCAACCGTTCTTATCGGAACTGAGAAAGAGCGTATTCAAATTTTATACCTCGATCGCTTACACGCAGTTTGAGGATAGGGAAGCCAGAAAGCGAAATAATTTAACGTTAAAACAAAAGAACGAGATTCCGCTTTAACAGAATCTGAAGTCTGTCAGATTGTCATAGAAAAACAGACGAATGACGGATCTGATGAAACCGATGAGTCAGATGGAGAATCTCTCGATATTGAGGCACCTCCTACAAGTGTTGAAATGAGAAATGCATTGAAACGTGGAGTACAACACCGTTCCGATGGATTTATAAAACATTACGATGACAAACCATTTATCCATGAGCTTCTTAGAAAAAATGGTAGGCAGTCAACAATGGATCCATTTTTTTTAATTATGTGTACAATTCTTATGTTTTAAAAGACAATATACAGCAGGAATTGCACGATTTTTACCACTGTTTCTAAAATTTTCCTGTTTGTTTTATTACTTATAATTGGGTTATTTAGGCATTTCTGTCTATTTCTAATCTCTTAACGTGCACGCTCGAGTTAACTCGAGCGCACTAAACTGGCCCAACTGTGCACGCTCGAGATAATTCGAGCGGCGTTGTACCTTATGTTGCTATCATGTTGCATAAACAGAAAGCAACCATTCTTATCGGAACTGAGAAAGAGCGTATTCAAATTTTATACAAGGTGATAAATACAAGGTGAGTTTTTTCATTTTGTTTTGAAATTTAGTACGTGGAAATTAACCCCTTCCGGTATGATTTAATAATGAAAAACTGTGCATGAAATAACCATTAATTTCTTATTTAAAAAACTTGTTTCATTTTACAATTCTTACATATTCTTAATTAAAATCCACTTTTTACGTAGTGTTAAATAATATCAGAAACAGTAAAATTAAGAAAATATCAAAGCAAAACATCAATAAGGTATACAGATAATAGTCTTCGAGCTAGTGGTACTTTTCAAAACAAAGTGCAAAGGAATTCTTAATTGTTTACACCGCCAAGTAGTCTCACTTTTAATTGGATTCTTGTAACACACGCGGCATTTCTTAGTAGGTTTTCTTTTATTCTGACTCATTAATTTGGCAATGACTTGTACCAAGAAATAAGTAAACAATATGCAATAGTGACTTGTGATTTTCACAAGTGATAAAAGTGTTGCCAAATTCAGTACACAAGAAATTTTAAACTAAATTCATTATCATATTTAACAGTAACTTTTATCGCATGACGAGTGTAGCTCGTCATTGTGCGGTATGGAATGAAAAACTAATGACGAGCTAGACTCGTCATTTTACCGGAAGGGGTTAAAGGGGTGGAGGTAAAATTTATCTTATTTTTCATATCGTTTATTGTTATCAATCGATCATTGTTGTCAAAATTACGGTGTCCCAAACTGATCACATTAAGATCCCACTGTATTTTGTATAATTTTCTGATCTTTTTGTATGTTTTCTGGAAAATTCCCCCAATCTACTCCAAATTTAAAATAAGATTGTTTAGACGAGGAGTACGGAAGTAGCAAGAGATAAAATGGGCAAAAATAAATTTTATTTTATAGAGTTCGGTAGTCTCCATTTAAATAGGTAAATTATGTTCGTTTGTGAGATTTTGTGCTTTATCAGTGACCTTATCTCCCCCAAGATAACGCCGTGGAGTGCGCGAGGTACGTGTAATGCAGTTCTTTCCCACGAGCAGATTTTATTGTTTCACGACACTAGCCCGTCTTTTGGCTGCGATGCCCTTAGCGAGGGGTAGCAACCCAAAAGTAGATCGAAAATGACACAGGATTTTTCTATGACGTTTATTTAATCACGGTACCCCTTTCAGACTGCCAGCGTCACTATCTTACTTTAATAACTACCCTTTTTATATCCAGCCTTTGGTATAGTTAAAAAATGAAAGTCTTTTACAGGCTATTATGAAAAATGCCATATATGACAATATTTGGAGACTAGCATATAGCCCATCATATGACGGGATCAGTAAAATTTTTAATATTCCAGAACTGTTAAGTACCCAATGAGGCAGGTAATAAAATGGTTTGTTTTTGGCTGAGAATTATCTGGTTCACTCTCAATAGTTTATTTATCGTCATACTCCTCTAGAGTCTCCCGATCCTGTAATGCAGTTTAGAATCACATGGAATTCATTGAGTCAAACCGTGTGGTTATGTATAACAAACAAACAAACTTCTTAATTTCCAAATATATATAAATTAAAAGTTAGATATTTAGTAGTCCTCGACTTATATGAAAAGAATTTATTGTTAATACCGATGATAAAATTTTCATTACAACAAAAAATAATCGATGATTGAATTTAAAATTATCACTTATATACTTAATCTATTATTTAAGTCAAATATAAAAGAAAATTTTTTGCTTAATATGTAAGTTCAGCGATAAAACGTATGAAAATAATGCACGCGATATTTAAATAATTTAAAACAAGAAATGATTATATGAGATGGTTAAAGGAATGACGTCATAATGCTAGAAAAAAAAATTTTATTTTTACCTATTTATTACGTGAATAAATTGATAAATTTAATCGCCTGCCCTTAGCCGAGGAATCCATTCCAGGTACAACCGCTTCAAAAATTTGCGGACAGACACCTTAGGCTATTATTATATATGGGATTTATCCTTGTACTTTGCTAATGGAAAAGTACTCATTTTTTGTATATTGTAATCACATTCGATTCTCACAATGCTTTTCATTAAACAAAACTAAAAATACAATGCGGGCCAGAGTTAAGCCACAATACGTTAAAATATTTCCAGAACAAGGATATCCAAATCTGCTGACAATTGGAAAGAATTTTGTATAAACTAAACTTCTATTTAAGCAGTTAACCAATGACCATTTTCATTATATTACATTTTTAAACAAGATTTTTGTTCTTTTAATTTATTTATATCAATCCAAAAAACATTTCAAAACATGCCGTGAACAATTTCATCTTCAGATAAATTACTGATTACGAAATTAAAAATTTTTCTAACCTGTTTTTTTGCTCGGTAGAATGCAATGATATCAATTCATGGACTGCTATCTATCAGCAGTTAGCAACGTTGATATCTGATCTGTCATACTGTCATATGAACATGATAGGATGGGCAGAGGAACTTTTAATATCAACAATTGTCAACCATATGGGTAGTGAAAGAATTTTGTCCAAAATTTGGTGTAGGACAAACTGCGTGGATTTGTATAAAACATACACAATTTGGCACTCCCTTATATATATATATATATATATATATATATATATATATATATATATATATATATATATATATATATATATATATATATATATATATATATATATATATATATATATATATATATATATATATATATATATATATATATATATATATATATATATATATATATATATATATATATATATATATATATATATATATATATATATATATATACATATATGCAATTGTTGTTTTTAACTTGCTAAAAAAAACAATAAATAAGGAATAAAGGAACTTTGGAAGTACGTCCGTATAACTGGAGTCTCCACTTCTCTCGATGAGACATCGCTGTTGTCACATCCCTTGAGCGGCCAAATTTTAGCCTTATCACCCCCAACCACTACACAGGAAAAAGAAAGCTCCAGAATCAATATCTTTCTCCGTTGGGTGTGAATGTTCAACATAACCGAGAATAAAATTAATATAAAAAAAGAATTTTTCTAAATCGCTTTTATTTAAAGAAACAAAAAAGATTAAAAATGCACTGGAAAGTAAAAAATAATTTTTAAACAGAGCACGAGAAATCGCGTGAAAAGATCGTCTACGAAAATTGTAATATGCTGATAGATTCTTGAGAAATTAAGACGACGCAGCTTAAAAGCTTGGGTCAACAATTAATAGAGAATGTGCGCATGACGTCGGGTGCAGCCAAAATGGCATCTCAACTTCCTCGTTGGCAAAACATTTGAATTTCGTGGTTGTTATTGAGGTTTTAATTTTGTCAATTACCTGAAAATGGTAACAAGTTGTTGTGCGTATGGATGTACTGAGCATTTCAAAAAAGGCGAATATATTGGGTTTTATTGCTTTCCTCCTATATCGCGAATGCTTTGGATAAAAGCTTTGTAAAGGCAAGACTGGACTCCAATTTCTTCTTCGAGAATGTAAGGGAAACATTTTCAGAATGGTAGTAAAACGTTAACCTTACTGCAATGTAATAATATTATATAAAATTATTATGCTCTAAGAACTTTTTTATTATTACTAAGTTTTTTTTTTCCTATTTCTAATGTATTTTCTATGCTTATGGGGAAAGTACTGTACCTATAAATGTAATTATTTTTAGTCCTTAAAATGACCGGGTTTTGCACATTTTTATTAGATTCTTATTTATGTAATAGTTTATTGTTCCTGTTAACATAATGAAAGAAGTTATACTTTGATTATGATACTTAATAGTACTGTGTAAAGTGTTTTATTTAAAAAATATATAACTTTGTAAGTACTATAAAAATCTTTTTTGAATGACTTGGCCAATCTCCTTCCCTTCAAAAAAATTTAGTTTTGTTGTATACGTGATCCGTATCAAAGCTCACAAGATGCAATGAAAACAATGTTTTGCCAACGAAAAGTGGAGTTGTAGTCAGTACTCGTATTTGTTTACAAACATGCATTTTCTCTATACATTAGCATTTTATAATAAATTTTCCCTTTTACAATTATAGCGGTATTGAAAATAAGTTACTTTGATAGCGATTCCAATGACACTCCACTCTTTTAATTTTAACCGCATTGCCCATCGTAACAAGTCTCTTATGCTATAGAAATTCCTCGAGCAATTTCTCTTAATCAGCTCGTGGCAATTTTCGTTTGGAAGCTTTTCGCGCGTCGTTTACGTGCGCTGTTTTAAAATTAGTTTTTAACTTTTCAGAGCATTTTATAACTTTTTTTTGTTTGGTTTGGAGGGTAACTTTGTGTTTGTCTACTTTTCGCAACAAGAGGGATAATGAAACCTGCACCTCCTTCTTAAAGCGATTTCGAACGGCTACGACGTCCATTGTGACGCCTTCAATGTTCTTGAGTCGAGAAGAAAGATCACAGAATAACAAAATTGGAAATCCACTTTTATTTCTGGAGTAAATAGTTGCTATGGACAAAGGGATTCTGATATCCTAAAACAATCGAAATGCAAAGGATTGTTGCTTGGATAACACATCCACGATGGTCACAGTCGTAAAAGAATATTAAATATTATCACACGATGGGGAAGCTTTTCCACGGTGCAACGCGAACCCCTGCCTTTCTTTTTTTTTTTTCCTTTTTTTATTTTTTTTCATCGCCTTTTTTATTCTTCCTGCCTTATTTTTTTTATTTTTTTTTTTTTTTTCGTATTTTTTTCTCTTTTTTTATTTTTATTTGTGTGTTTTTTTCCGTTTTCTTCATTCTTTCGTTTTTTTTTTTTTTTATTTTATTTCCCTTTATTTTTTTTTTTTTGTTTTTTTGTTTTTCTCCCTTTTTCATTCTTTTTTTTTTTTTCTCCTAACGTTTAATGACGGACCTTACGAGTTCACCTTGAACGTAACTGCTAAAAAGCTGGCTCCGGTCTAAATCGCGTACGTCTCCACAGGTCAAAACACCTGCGTAAAAAAATGTCGAAAAGCCTAGAGTCGCAAAATTTTAGGCTTTTTATACTCTAAGGGTCAGTTACGGACCTACCAACCATTTTCTGTTCAGTTGCGGTTAATAAAAACTCCAGCTAAGGTTACAGCCAGTTAACGAGTCGAACTCTCATTCGCTGGCTGTCCTTTCTGGAATCCTCTCAAGGTAATAATCTGGAATCATTACCATAACCGATCAAGGCGTGTAGCCTATTCAACCAAACTGTCAATTTTCCAGACACTGTGTTGCCTGGATTTCGAACGTTTTAAAGATGATAGTATTTTTTGCTGTGATACGAAGTTTATTCCTGCCAATTTATTTTGGAATTGGATCTATAGTTCAGAGGAAAAGATAAACTCGACTAACTTTGAATTTTGCTAACCCCAATTCCTCAAAAATCCAATATGGATGCCTCTATCCATTCCAGGTCCAACAGCTTCATAAATTCGCGGACAGACAGACAGATAACTTATTGTGTTATTATTACATTACAAGAAGAAAGTTTAAGGATAGAAAACATAAACTGTTTATGTGGCCATTGACATCGTACAACAACAATTTAATAAAATAAAAATGATGAAAATCATAAAATTTAAAAAATAAAAATTTATTTTAAAAGTAATAAAACAACTTTAGGAATAAGAATTTAAAAGAAAAAGCAGAAAATATTAAATTAGACATTTAGAAAAATTTGGCTGCATCGGGGACAGAACCGTCAACTCGAGAAGTACTACGACGATCAAATAGGGATACCGAACGTGCCACGACTACACATGGTGAAGGAACTAATTACAATTTTTGAGGGTCTAGTAAAAAATGTCCAGAAATGTAAATATTACGCTCCACCCTCGCCATCCTATCAAAAATGAATCTAGTATAGAATAAGAGAGAGAATAAGGCTTGAAATAATAGCATTAAACGCTCGAAAAGAGGGGATGAGGTGGATTTCGAACTCGTTTTGAATTTTGCTAACCGTAACTCATAAAAAATCCAATATTGATGCATGTATTCCTTCCAGAGACAACCGCTTCATAAATTCGAGGACAGACAACTTAGGCCATTATTATGAAGGGGATTAAAAACGAATGTAAAGCACATTTTCAGATAAAAACATATGTTATGACACAGAAGAAATGCAATTATCATTCTACTAAAAACCCGTAGGAAGAACGTATTGTAAACGAAGAACACGAGTGGAACCGAACTCGGACGGTACGTTTCGTCCACTCCTCAGAAGAACTGACAGCTAGCGTATTGAAGAACAGCTCTTCGCATTCACCAAACTGATTTTGTACTCTCTGAATATTGTACTGTCGCCGAAAATGAAAAGTTTCATATCTGTAGCTAGTCAGGAGAGTAGTGTAACGGCGTGCCTACATCAAAGACTTTGCTTTGAGAAATGGACTTCGCTTATAAGGAGACAAATGTGTTGTTTTCCCCGGAACCACGATGTCTCAAACAGTTGCGAAACAACAGGGCAGAATGCCAGGCGCCCAAACTGACAGCCAGGAAGATGATCATCGGAACCCCAAGGGAATGCAGAGACGTTGGATCTTTCGCCGACACGAAATTCTAGAGACTCCCGGGTTTGAGGCCGGCGATAGGCTAGCCCAGACCAATCCAGTTGGTTGAAGGTGAGAGCGTCGTCAGATGATCCAATGATGACATTGTGGGTGAGGCCCCCTCCCCTAAAATAAGACGAGATGAGATTTTTTAAAGTAGTAGTAGTTAGCTAGCAACCAGCTAATTCGGAGGTCGCCTTGACCAGTCTCTCTATCGGAGAGTTTCCTCAGCGATAATCCCACCTTGGGATCTCTTCTATCGAGAGTTAGCTAGCAGTCAGCTCATTCGGAGGTCGTCTTGACCAGTCTCTCCACTGGGGAGTTTCCTTAGCGAAAATCCCACCTTGGGATCTCTTCTATCGAGAGTTAGCTAGCAGTCAGCTCATTCGGAGGTCGTCTTGACCAGTCTCTCCACTGGGGAGTTTCCTTAGCGAAAATCCCACCTCGGGATATATCTCTTTCTGAGATTGATAACGAAACCCTGCGCCTTGGGTTTTCTTTTAATTCGATCTTCTTCAGGATTGAACGTGTATTCCTCCTAGGAATTCTGACTTTGTTTTTATCTTCTTCGAACATACCCATTGTTACTTCAAACACTGTAGTCTAATTGAGTGTACTATCTACATAATTCCTACCGAGAACTATTACGCGAAGCTACCACTAATCGTTTCGTTCCGTCGGTTCTCCGACCTTTCGGCAGTGTATTGAAGTGTACGTCTCTATTCAGGCCTACTTATATTGTATCGCATACATGTGAACTGTAATTGTATTGTGTGTATATAGAAATGTGTACATAGCTGCAAGGTGTCAATAAATCATTTAATCAAGAAACGCCTGCTTTTTCATTGAGTCACCTGAAACAGGGGCCGGATACGATACAGTAGTTAAAAATGGATTTTAAAATACCACCTGAATCATAAATAAAGCTAAGTAAAAGCAATTAAAAAGAGAGCTGCAGAATTACTATCCATTTGCTGTGGACGCGAGAACAATGCCTAATGCAATAAATGAGAGAGCAACACAAGGCTAAATAATAAATCCTATGCCCGGTTCATTTATATTTCACGGGGACGGACTCGTTAATAATAGATGGCGACTGCACAAAGGTAAGTTCGATTCTGGCACTGAAAGATCTGCGAAAGGTTGTTGGCGATGCATCGCTTTTATTCAACTTCTCTTGTGTGTCAGTGGCGTGACGACTTCAATGTTCTTGAGTGAAGAAGGATCACATTCACAATTGAATTGGAAATCACTTTTATTTTTTCTGGAGTAAATACTGTCATATATAAAACGAAATTCTAATTCTCCAAAAAAAAGCAGAAATGTAGAGGATTGTTGCTTGCGTAAAATTACCACGACGATCACAGTCGGAAAAGAAGATTAAATAATCTCACAAATGGGGAGTCCTTTCCAGGATACAATGCAAACCCAAGCTATCCCCCGTTCGGTGTCCGGGACCCTGCCGTTCCTTATGGGAGCGGACTTGACGAGTCTCCCGAAAGCCATCGCTAAAAAAGCAGGCTCAGGTCAAACGTCGCGAAAGCCTCCCCGAGGTCACAGCATCTCCGTAAAAAATGTCGAAATGCCCCGAGTCGAAAAATTCTAGGCTTTTTATACCTGGGGGTCAGTGACGGTCCCGCCAACCGTTTTTATTTTGGTCAGTCACGATTCCAGTTACCTGAGAACTCCAGCTAAGGTTACAGCTCGTTTTTTTAGTTGAATTCTCATTCGCTAGTGGTCCCGATTCTGGAATTTTCGAGGCAATCCTCCGGGGTCATTACCGAAACTAATCAGGGGCTTGACGGCTATTCAACCGAGCTCTCAACATCCCAGACATTCAATCGCCGCGCTATTGTAACAGGGACATTTGACAGGAGGGCTTCAAATCAGCTGATTTCGGTCTTTCGTGTTATGAACAAAGAGGAGTCTTCACAGTGGGTATTTTACAATCCATTATAATTTATCTCCCCATCTAGTTGAAGATCTGAAATTCGACAGTAAGCGTCAATACCAGTGACAATAATATATTAAATCATAAACAAGCTAGGATTCGAGAAAAAAATAAATAAAATGAGTTTGTGAAGAGCAAAAATCTGTTCAGCGTACTTAGAATATCAATGGCAGAGATTTTAAACAAGTACCACCATCTATAGGCAAAACTAAAAACCCAAGCAAAATATTGCTTTTTAATGCATTTTTTACCGCTTTCCTTGTTAAATAAAAATGAGTCTAAAAGAACAAAAAACTAAAATTAGATTGACTTTAATAAGTACACATCCAGAAGTCGGCAGGATCTCTTCTCTAGTCTTCAGGTATCATGAGTACTACAAACAACACCCGTAACCTGCTATCCTCTTGCCCACTAATGCAGAAGACAAAGTTTTCATACCAAAGCTCAATGTTATAAATACGCATTTCCTCACTTCTCATTCAGTAGCAACCACTCCATTTATTTAATGTCTCATAGAATGTAACCGTGGCAGGTTAATCATAGACGACAAGTTACTGGTAACGCGTCGAGTTAAAATAGTAAGGTCTAGTAGTAGTACTAGTAATAGATAGTACTGGTAGTTTATATAATTTCATATACTCCACTGCAAGTTTCAAGAATATATCAGTGAAAAAGTAAGTGAACGGAGATAAACTGCCCGCATTTTATCATAAATTCTGTCATGTCTAGCTTAAATGCAGGAAACATAAGCGTCAACCGCAGGCCACATTCGTAAGGAAATAGACTCAGACCGATTTTATTTCTCACTCATGAATAATGACACAGAAATGAACCCCGAGATAAGACTAAAAAAGTCCCCATATTGAGACCTTCCCTGTGTTACACTTCAAAAAACTTCCAGTTTACCACTAGAACAATTTACGAATACAGTATTACTGTGTAGTTACAATCAGGAACAGTGGCAACAGTTGAGACCCGAAACAATAAATAAGAGATTTGAAAAAATTTTTTCAATTTTACAACTCCTCTTCAACCTCCACTCAAAATACAGTTTCTTTTAAGTCAAAGAGTTTTTTGCTGGATGAGATCCCGCCTACCAAACTTGTAGGCGGCTTTTGACTTGTGTACTTAAGTCAAAGAGTTAACAAAGTGTTTTCTTTGTTAATTCAATTAGATTTTAAATATTCAATTTTTGTAAAATTTTTCCTCAAAATGTTGTTTTTGTTTATGTATCAATTTGTTGAGTTACGATCCCCTCGCCAGATTTCAAACGCCACGCTGCAAGCACGCCAATTTCGCCAAATGTGGTTGAAGCACCAACAAGATCCATGATTAGAAACAGGAGAGTGGGCTAAGAAGAGGAGTTGAATAAGAGATTTGAAAAAAAAATTTTCAATTTTACAACTCCTCTTCAACCTCCACTCAAAATACGTGTTCTGCAAAGATCGGTCGATTTACTTGAAAAATTGAAATAAAAAATAAGTATCTAACGTGTTCTGCAAAGATCGGTCGATTTACTTAAAAATTGGAAAAAGAATTTACCAAGTATCTAAAAATTTATTATTTAATTTAATTTAATTTAATTTAATTTAATTTATTAAAAATTTATTGTTAAAAGTATTTAAAATAATCAAATTTTGAAAAATTTTTCCTCAAAATGTTGTTTTTGATTAAGAATCAATTTGTTGAGTTACGATCCCCTCGCCAGATTTCAAACGCCACGCTGCAAGCACGCCAATTTCGCCAAATGTGGTTGAAGCACCAACAATATCCATGATTAGAAACAGGAGAGTGGGCTAAGAAGAGGAGTTGAATGAAAAAGGAGCAGAACGCTGTCATTTTCCTGCCACAACTTTTATTTTGCACACAACAAGTAGCAGACGGCTCCTTTCAATCAGGGTTGTAATTTTGACCAGGACACTGGATAAAAGTGGTTTTAACCGTCCAAAACGGGTCAAAATTGTTAAAAACAGTTTCAAATGGTTTTAATTTTAATATATAATATCTTTTGTACTTAGAAGTGACTTTTAATAAGCAATGAAAACAGTAGTGCAGTTCAACAAAATAGGACACTCACAAGTTCAAGAGACTTAACATGCTTATACAGTATGATAAGAATGTTTGGAATGTTAAAAAAAGGAACCATGCACGTGCAATTGTAAAAATGGAATCCAGTTGCAGCATAAAACTTAAAATATACTTGGACCTGATGTCTGGTGGGCAGCAATGAAAAAAGCTAAAGGCACTAACATAAAATTGGTTGATTTTACGATCCATCTAATGTGCCAGCTTTATCTATAGAAAGATTATTTTCTATAGATAAAAAGCTGGAGTCATCCCAAATAAATGACGAAATCGTTTCAATTGAGAGACAACTTCAAAACTTGTTACTTGTCACCGTTTTTTGAATTCAACATAAATTACATATAAAAATAAGTAAAACATTTTTTTTTTTGTATCTTGGTTTATATTATATTTATTTTTTTGCTAGTGTTATTTATATTATGACATTTTTTACAAATGTAACTTGCCTTTATCATAGTACATAGTAAACTATGTTCGATTAGAATTAAATATATCGAAAAGTGAATTTCGATGGTCCAAATGGATAATGACCAGGGCAGTTAAAACCGGTTAAACCCACTAGTTAACCCTCATGGTTTAAACCGATACAACCCTGCTTCCAAGGCAACGTATTGCCTTCCTCATATAACTACGATAAAAGTAAACTAGGCCGCATAGTCGCGAACGGGATACTCGGCAGTGTACTGTATATGACAGATTTTATTTCATTTTTTTCTAATTCTTCTTAATTCTCTTTGTCTTACACAGGGATTAGAGAAACCAGGAGTCCAGTTTCTTTTTACATTTGAAAACAATTTTAGAAAGTTCAAACTCGAAATTTATTACAGCAAAATGTTTTCATTTACCCGATTCCAAGAACAGAAAAAGAAAATTTTGTTGCTTCTAAGTTGCCAAAGTAGTCGGCGACGCACTTCCACGGAATGTCAACAACAACGTGAATACATTCTCTTATTGAACATACAAATACAGTAGATAAACAAATTCTTCCATGAATATTGATCACTATAAATTAATCAGTTGATCTAAATTCCTCCTGTTTCGATCCGGCTATAATAGCTCTGCGACGCAGTGTATGGGATGTTGACAGTTCGGTTGAATAGGAGTCACGTTCCTGATAGATCGCGGTAATGATCCCGGAGGATACATCGAGAAATGGGGAATCGGGACAGCTAGCGAATGAGAATTCAACTAAAAAACTAGCTGTAACCTTAGCTGGAGTTCTGAGGTAACTGGAATCGTAACTGACCTAAAAACGATTGGCGGGAATGTCACTGAACCCTAGGTATAAAAAACGTAGAATTTTGCTACTCGTGGCTTTTCGAGATTTTTTTTACGTATGTGCTTCGACCTCGTGGAGACTTCCGTGACTTTTGATCGGAGCCAGCTCGTTAGTAATTACGTTCGGGAGATACGTAAAGTCCGCTCACGTAACGAACGGCAGGGTCTCGAACACCGAACGGGGGATAGATTGGGTTTGCATGGCATGGAAAGACCTCCCCATTATGTGAGATTATTTAATGTTTTTTCTCCGACTGTGATCGTCGTGGTCATTTTACGCAAGCAACAATTCTCTACATTTCTACTTGTTTGGGGAGATTAGAATCCCGTTGAATATAACGAATATTTACTCCAGAAAATAAAAGTGATTTCCAATTCTGTTAGAACCTTCTTCACGCTACTTCTTCACTGAAGAACATTGAAGTCGTCACACTGGTGATGCTTCGACACTCAAGGTCATTTGAATGAATGGCATACCAAATCTGGACTTCGAAAGTGGAATTTTGGATCGTCTTTTAGAAGAAAAACTAGGAGGTGAAAATGAACATTTACTTTAGTATTACGAACAAAATAAATAAGAAAACTGAACAGCCCAATTTCACGCAACGTGCCACTCTTTTTTTAGGTCACTGGAGACCTACCAATAAGAACGTTTTCCAGTCTTATTTACCTCAATTATTATAAAAAATAGCGAATTTGGCCAGTTTTTAAAGACTATTTCAGTAGCGGATGTCTTCACACCTTGCAGGGTAAGGATGTCGTCTTTCTTTTTCCATTCTGCTGAACAAAAGAAAGGACGAAGATGGTCGAGGAAAACTGATCGTTTCGATGTCAAACAGTTTCGAAGGCAGATTTTTTTTTTTCTTCACAGTTGACGTTTTTGCACTCGAAGAATCTACTTTTTCACTTACACGTAGTTGTACTACAAATGACTCCATAGTCTACTACTTGAATAAGAGATCATCCCAATTTGTATTGTTATAGGACCCTTTCGAAACAAAGGATTCACATTGGCCAGCATGGTTTTAAATAGGGAGACGTGTCATTGTTCTCGCAGATGAAAGCATCCCCTATATAATAAGAGCCTAAATTATCTGTCAGTCTGTCCTCGAATTTATAAAGCAGTAGCACCTGGAATGAAGAGAGGCATCCATATTGGATTCTTGACGAGTTAGGGTTAGCAAAATTCGAAGCGATTAAAGTTTACCTTCCCCTATCCGTCCGTATCTTCATATCAGAGCGAAAACTACTGTAGTCTATAAAACGTTCGAAAACCACCCCCTCAAAAATAACATTTTTTCTAGCATTATGACGTCATTCCTCTCATTTAATCATTTATTATTTTAAATGATTTAAATATCGTATGCATTATTTTCATACGTTTTATCGCTGAACTTAGATATGACATCAGTAATTTTCTTTCATATTTGGCTTAAATAATAGATTAGGTACATATGTAATCATTTTAAATTAAATCATCGATTATTTTCTGTTGCCATGAAAATTATATCGCCGGTATTAACAACAAATTTTATGTATCTCCAGGGTGTAGTGGAAGTGATAGTTTCATTTCTTCACTTCCATTGATTAATGTAGCAAAAAGAAATTGGGAAGAACTTAACGATCATTTCGACGTATCTAAGAAATCCTTAAATTAACTTTCTAAATGAATTCAACGCGATTCTAAACTGCATTCGCAATATCGGGAGACTTCAAAGGAGTATGAAGATAAACAAATGATTGAGAGTGCACCAGATAATTCTCAGTCAAAAAACAAACGATTTTTTCACCTGCCTCACAGGGTACTTTACAATTCTGGAATATTAAAAATTTTACTGATCCCGTCGTATGGTGGGCTATAGGCTAGTGAAAAATAAAAACATTTTATGTTTTTGAAGTTTGTGTTTCTCGTTACAAATAGAATAAATAGTAGCGTCGGTGAATGTAAAAGACGCCAATTGGGTAAAAAAAATTTCTATGGGCCCTTAGATGTTATTTTCTGCTTCGTAAAACTGGAAAAGTAAAAGACCAAAATTGGATGTAGGAAGGATAATCATCCGCCTTAGAGTCCTGATCTCTTTACAGGCGTTTTTTATGCCTTCGGTAATAGTCCGTTTCGGGAGCAGCATAAAAGAAGCGTTTGGACAAAAGGGCGCATTCAACCTTCTTCGATAATCAAGGTTATTTTGCATGACTAGAATACCAAATCTGGACTTCGAACTTTTGGATCGCCTCTTTTACATATTTTAGGAAAGGCTTTTTAGAAAAATAGCCGATCGAGAACAGACAAACTGGATTGGCATGATTTTAAATCAATTGATTTAAATCATGATTTAAATCCTGATTTAAATCAGTTGATTTTTTTAAAAAAAATCATTGATTTAAATCATTTTTTTTCACTTTTTTAAAACCTATATTCAAAGACAGGAGAATTAGGAATCAGTCAGCAGAGTAATACCAATAAGTAAATAAGTGTCAATAGATAGCATGTGCTTTCAAATAATTTAAGGGTTGTAATCAAAAAGTATAGAGTAGGGGTAGTACAATGATTATGACTGGTGGAATTCATTTTAAGTATTGGGGGGGGGGTTAAAGAGTTACAGAACATGAAATCCAGTTTGTCTACCCAATAACGGCAGCCGTGGATTCATCTGCCGAAATGGAAAAACAGTTTTCTTTTGGTATTGTTCATTCTAACCTTCGTAACCCATTACGAGTGGACAAAGCATCGAAGATAGTGTTTTTATTGAAACAATTAAATCCACAATACAGTGCTTGAAAAAATTTGAAATAATTGTGATTTGTTTTTTTAAGTTTGCATCAAAAGAATATTTAATGTGTTCTTTAAATTGACATTTTATTTAGTTTGCACTATCCAATTACAAAATAATGGAATGTATTTAGATTAAAATTGATATATTTAATTTTAGGTCATCAGTGTGTAGAATAGACTAGATAGATAAGATGTTACTTCTTATAACAAACTATTCTATGTATATTGCAAAAAATATAAAAACAAAATTTGTAATCAGAAAAAACCCAAAAAAAATCCGATTTAAATAAAAAAAAATAACCCGATTTAAATCAAATAAATATGATAAAAAAAATCATGATTTTTTTCCAACCCTGCATACGAGCGTACAACGTTGTACGTGTATCGAAACTAAGTCCTATTTAAAAACCTATTATTTGATGAGAATACTTAGGTAAAAAAATCTCCATTACCTTTGCGATCAATGTACAAATAAGTCATAGGGAACCGAAACTTGATTTTATACGATACTCCTATGGTCTACTGTTCGGCTCCGAACATTCACACGCCAGCAGCGTCTCCTTGAGACATTCCTTTCGATTCTCAAACCGCAATTAGAAAATGGCCGTTTCCAACTGATTTTACATCCGCATTTCATAGCAAAACGAAAGCGTTTTGTGGTTTGGACAGTTGCCTCTTTATCAATATATTTTCATCGCGCGAGGCAATTATTTAAAACTGCATTGACTAAAGCAATTTCCAAAGGGTTTTAATGAGTTTATAAAGAGAGAAAAGCCCATCGAGCGATGTCAATATTAATTTCATTCTAAATAAACATTTTGTGTTAGCGTTGACCTATATCTGAAAGCCTCCCTTTAGCTGCGACGTTACACGATGACGTATCACTTAAAGACACAGAAAATAGCTTTAATGCGCAATTAATATTTTTAAACGGTTCGACAATAAACTTTCAAAAAGCTGCGATCTACTTTTATGCACCACACGGGCAAATGAGACCGGGGCCTACTGCTTAAACCCGAATCCGGACGGCTACGAACATCCACACCTCAGTGGGATTCGAACCTACGAACTCCAGTACCGTAGATCTCTAGCCATTCGGAGATCGTTCGGCCTGCAAAAGGCGTAGCGTTCTAAGGATTAGACACTGTTTTCTCATTTCTTGACGAATGATCAGTTTCATCTTTTAGAGAGTTCTAGAAAAGAATTTTACTCAATTTCAATCGCACGGGACAAAAGGTAATTAGGTTAAAACAAGTACGCTTTAATAATTAAAAAAATGCATTTATTTTTATGCTTCGTGAATTAAATATGCATAACTATTTGAGGCATTTGAATGAACTTTTGCTACATATCTTATCCATGACAGTGGTTGAAGGCAACCTTCGATCCAACAAGATGTTGTTTTAAGGGGGGGGGGAAGGTGTCCCGAAAAGAAAAAAAAAACTATTTCACTCAGTGATTCATAAATTATCACGACGCGCACTTCCTTGTCGCCACAGTTCACACTTCTAAGGAACTTTCACTCTTACCCCTGTGCAAAGACTAAAACACATAAACAGCTATATACGCATACAAATAGTTTCTTTACATTTCTTTGATGTTGCAGTACGTTTATGTCACCGAAACGAAGCCAAATTTGGCGACATTCTCGGTATACATTCCACCATATATGTGTGTGAGAAAGAAAAGGGCAATGCTCCACCTTCCATAGCACACGTACGCTCTGCAAATACCTGTTCACGCCATTTGTGTGGAGTACCATTTATGAATATAATTCGGCGGAAAAGGCGGACACCGGAAGAAGGCTTATTTACCTTATCCAGCGGTTGAAAAAGCGAAATTTCATTTTCAACGTGAGATTACTGTTTGCTCCAATCAGTTCCGAGAATACATGTACCTTCGGGATATGGGATTTCTTTCAATGTTTCATAAGGAAACAGAATAATTTTGGATAGAGACGTACAATCAACGATCCATCATTTTGATAGCTGCCTTCTCTCTCCTAATCATTTTTTAAACACACATTTATAAAATGGCATAAAATGAAGCTCAAATGAAGAGAATTTGAAGTTTCTACTCGATAAACCCGTGACCTACTAACTGTGAAAGGCGTTTCATTCATTCTAAAAAAAGCGAGTTTAGTTGAGAAAAATTTAAATCCTCCGAAAATGATTGCCACTTGGGAATTTGTCAATTTAAACTATCTTACATAATACTAAAATTTGTACGTATCCTCAACTCTACAAAACTGGCTGTCGAAATAGGTATCTATAGATTCAAAAATTCTGAGGAACTCATTCTGGCAAATCTCATATTTGAAACACCATAATTCACTAAGACGATAATTAAAAATTACGAAATCCTTTTTGTAAGCTTTATCTTTTTAAAATCATAATTAATAAATATATTAATAAAAAAAACTATCCTAGATGTTAATTCTTTTGGACTAAATGCTTTTTACCTTACCTGCGCAAACGATTTTCACGACTGAATGAAAAAAAAGGTCTGATATGACGTTACAAGTAAAATTGTTTGCAAGAATTTTACCTTATATTATTTCTTTTCGACTAAATGCTTTTACTTTTTCTGCCCAAACGATTTTCACAGTCTGTTTCTTTAATTTAATAATAATAATAATAATAATAATAAATAATAAAAAAAAAAGAAGTCACAAATCGTAAAAATTGTTTGCGAGAATTTCATCTTTCATTCATTCCGTGGTACCTCCTTGATCTGCGATCGCAATCTCGCATTCTCATTAAAAAAAAAACCCGATTTAAATCAAATAAATATGATAAAAAAAAATCATGATTTTTTTCCAACCCTGCATACGAGCGTACAACGTTGTACGTGTATCGAAACTAAGTCCTATTTAAAAACCTATTATTTGATGAGAATACTTAGGTAAAAAAATCTCCATTACCTTTGCGATCAATGCACAAATAAGTCATAGGGAACCGAAACTTGATTTTATACGATGCTCCTATGGTCTACTGTTCGGCTCCGAACATTCACACGCCAGCAGCGTCTCCTTGAGACAATTCTCAAACCGCAATTAAAAAATGGCTATTTCCAACTGATTTTACTTCCGCATTTCATAGCAAAACGAAAGCGTTTTGTGGTTTGGACAGTTGCCTCTTTATCAATATATTTTCATCGCGCGAGGCAATTATTTAAAACTGCATTGACTAAAGTAATTTCCAAAGGGTTTTAAAGAGCTTATAAAGAAATAAAAGCCCATTGAGCGATGTCAATATTAATTTCATTCTAAATAGACATTTTGTGTTAGTCAGCGTTGACCTATATCTGAAAGCCTCCCTTTAGCTGCGACGTTACACGATGACGTATCACTTAAAGACACAGAAAATAGCTTTAATGCGCAATTAATATTTTTAAACGGTTCGACAATAAACTTTCAAAAAGATGCGATCTACTTTTATGCACTACACGGGCAAATGAGACCGGGGCCTACTGCTTTAACCCGAATCCGGACGGCTACGAACATCCACACCTCAGTGGGATTCGAACCTACGAATTCCAGTACCGTAGATCTCTAGCCATTCGGAGATCGTTCGGCCTGCAAAAGGCGTATCGTTCTAAAGATTAGACACTGCTTTCTCATTTCTTGATTAAATGATTAAATGATCAGTTTCATCTTTTAGAGAGTTCTAGAAAAGAATTTTACTCAATTTCAATCGCACGGGACAAAAGGTAATTAGGTTAAAACAAGTACGCTTTAATAATTAAAAAAAATGCATTTATTTTTATGCTTCGTGAATTAAATACGCATAACTGTTTGAGGCATTTGAATGAACTTTTGCTACATATCTTATCCATGACACTGGTTGAAGAAAACCTTCGATCCAACAAGATGTTGTTTTAAGGGGGGGGGGGAAGGTGTCCCGAAAAGAAAAAAAAACTATTTCACTCAGTGATTCATAAATTATCACGACGCGCACTTCCTTGTCGCCACAGTTCACACTTTTAAGGAACTTTCACTCTTACCCCTGTGCAAAGACTAAAACACATAAACAGCTATATACGCATACAAATAGTTTCTTTACATTTCTTTACATATGTCACCGAAACGAAGCCAAATTTGGCGACATTCTCGGTATACATTCCACCATATATGTGTGTGAGAAAGAAAAGGGCAATGCTCCACCTTCCATAGCACACGTACGCTCTGCAAATACCTGTTCACGCCATTTGTATGGAGTACCATTTATGAATATAATTCGGCGGAAAAGGCGGACACCGGAAGAAGGCTTATTTACCTTATCCAGCGGTTGAAAAAGCGAAATTTCATTTTCAACGAGAGATTACTGTTTGCTCCAATCAGTTCCGAGAATACATGTACCTTCGGGATATGGGATTTCTTTCAGTATTTCATAAGGAAACAGAATAATTTGGGATAGAGACGTACAATCAACGATCCATCATTTTGATAGCTACCTTCTCTCTCCTAATCATTTTTAAACACACATTTATAAAATGGCATAAAATGAAGCTCAAATGAAGAGAATTTGAAGTTTCTACTCGATAAACCCGTGACCTACTAACTCTGAAAGGCGTTTCATTCATTCTAAAAAAAAAAGCGAGTTTAGTTGAAAAAAATTTAAATCCTCCGAAAATGATTGCCACTTGGGAATTTGTCAATTTAAACTATCTTACATAATACTAAAATCTGTACGTATCCTCAACTCTACAAAACTGGCTGTCGAAATAGGTATCTATAGATTCAAAAATTCTGAGGAACTCATTCTGGCAAATCTCATATTTGAAACACCATAATTCACTAAGACGATAATTAAAAATTACGAAATCCTTTTTGTAAGCTTTATCTTTTTAAAATCATAATTAATAAATATATTAATAAAAAAAACTATCCTAGATGTTAATTCTTTTGGACTAAATGCTTTTACCTTACCTGCGCAAACGATTTTCACGACTGAATGAAAAAAAAGGACTGATATGACGTTACAAGTAAAATTGTTTGCAAGAATTTTACCTTATATTATTTAATTCTTTTCGACTAAATGCTTTTACCTTTTCTGCCCAAACGATTTTCACAGCCTGTTTCTTTAATAAATAATAATAATAATAATAAAGTCACAAATCGTAAAAATTGTTTGCGAGAATTTCATCTTTCATTCATTCCGTGGTACCTCCTTGATCTGCGATCGCAATCTCGCATTCTCATTAATTTTTGTACTTATTTATGGCAGATTGTTTATCGCTTGGCAACCAAAACTCTCATTCACAAATACTTTGCCGAAATAATATATGTTGCTGTCGATTTATGAAGCTTGATTTTTTTTACCTGCAAATCTTACTTGAGAAATAAATAAACCTTGCTTATTTATTTCTCAAGCATATTTCTAAACATGCTTATATCTGGTGTTTTCGAAACTCATGGCAAACATAACACTCCTGAAATCATTAAAGTTTCTTAAATAGGAATTTGAATGTTCCGTAATAACGAATTACTAAGTCTTATTATTCATACCTACATGCATGAGGTATTAGAATTTTTTTTCGAACACTAAGCTAATTTGTTTCTACTTCTCTTATTCCTATTGAAAGTATTCCATCTGTAGCCATTTTTAGAATATTTTTTATGTACTGGGCAATCCTATTTCAAAACTATTATTTTGATGTATTGTACACTCCTTTGGCGCGTATTCCAGATTTTACTAATTTGGGGAAATTTTTGAATGATTCTTTTTTCTTAAATCTGTTATGATTTTAATTGGGGTAGATTTGTCACAAATAAAAAGTTTGTTTTCCTTCAAAACAGAATCGTTTTAATACTATCGTATGTACCACCCACACACATCTGAATTCCGGGCCGTTACATATATATATATATATATATATATATATATATATATATATATATATATATTGTAACGTACTGGGAATAAAGTAGACGAGGCCGTCAATGAAACAGGCTAGAAATTTAGGTATTCTGGATTAAATACTTTATTCAATAGAATAAATTATGTACAGCTATGTACAAATTCAGTAGGATTTTAACATTCAGTGATCTCGTACAGAGATAATATGTACAGACAAGGATGCGTGGGATACCGGAACAGTACGGTTAGGGCTTCCAATCACAAGAGTTGGGAACTAATTAGTGCCGGGACTAATTCTGACACGATCACTCCGTCTGTCGATTAGCACAGTTGGCTTCCACTGCAAGGTTCGGAAGTTCCGAGTGCGTATCACGCTGGGATTCGTGAAGAAATTATCAGGATGCAAGACGATCCAAATTCGAGAGCAAAGTCACTCTCGGCTGCCTACTTCTATGCAAGAAGCTAACTAATAATAAGCAAATAACGGGGAAAGAAATTCCCAAGTCGCAGGTCGACTTTCTAGCAACAGAGACGCTGGCGGTCTCTAAAAAAAAAAAAAAAAAACTCCAGACACGGAGATACGAGCGGTCCTCGAGCGACCAGGCTCTAGCAGGTAGAAGCCTCGAGAAGAAACAAAAGCCTCCGTTCTAGTCCTGTCCCTCCTTATATAGCGGCACTCCCTTTTTCTCGGTCCTTCGAGAAACTTCCCGAACCAGGGTGACGTAATCTTATGGTCATTCCCAAGCCTTTTGGATCAGCTGTTCTGCTTCCAGATGTGTCGACGGCATTTCCTCAGATCCATCGACTTAATCAACTTAATGGCCTTTTTGTAACCGCTAATGGGTGGCAAGGTGCACTTTAATTATTTACACTCCTTCACAAAGTCGTTCCATTCAGCAGGTTTACAATGGCCAGACGTAGAGGAGCCTGCAACGAACAGTTTTCAATTAGGGTGCTTAGACCACCTGGTTCTATTAGAGGCTAATCGTGAGTCCACGGCGAAAGATCACCTTCGGCTCCTCGTTCTTTTAGGGTCATGTAACGGATCGTTACAACATACATACATACATATATATATACATATATATATATATACACATATATATATATACACCGTAGTTATGATAACAATAAACGATATGAAAAATGAGATAAATTTACCCCCCTTTAATTCACACGTACTAAATTCCAAAATAAAATGAAAAGAACTCACTTTATATTTATGTTCTGCATATTATCCTTTAAAACATAAGAATTGTACACGTAACTAAAAAAAACTGATCCATTGCTGACTGTCTACCATTGTTTCTAAGAAGCTCATTGATAAATGGTTCGTCATCATAATGTTTTTTAAAGTCATCGGAGCGGTGTTGTACTCCACGTTTCCACACTTTCGATGCCTTCCTCATTTCAGCACTTGTAGGAGGTGCCTCAATATTAAGAGATTCACTATCTGACTCATCCGTTCCATCATTCGTCTATTTTCCTATGACAATCTGACAGACTTCAGATTCTTTAATGTGGAAGCTACTAGAATGTTTTGATCTACTTCTACCCACGACTCGAACTCTCGAGAGGTCATATCCGAAGGATTTTCTATCATTTTTTGAGATTTCTGGTCATTTTTTTTCTCAAAATCGAGGCTTAAAATGTGAATGAATACTCTCCTTCTCAGTTCCGATGAGAATGTGTTGCCTTCTGCTTATCTGACAAATACTGACCACCAGCAGGGTGTGCGTATTTCTGAAAAATTCCAGGAACTTGTAAACCACCACTTCTTTGATCATTCCCCATTTCCCTACGTGGATGAGGGAGAATTCTCGGAAATTAAAACAGGTTTGATTTGGTTTGGAGAGCTACGGTCTACTGTTTTGCACACCAGGGCTAATGAGACCGGGACCTACTGCTTAAAGCCGATTCCGAACGGCTACGAACATCCATGCCATTGTGGGATTCGAACCCACGAACTCCGGTACCGACGATCAACGCCCTAACCAATCAGCCAGAGTTCGGCCCAGCGGTGAAAGGAAAGAAAAGAACGGGTTCCTTCTGAATACATTGTGAATATTCCTTTGCCACTTAAAATGAGGTTCGAAAACGAATAACATTAACCGACGTCACGATCCCATAAAGCGATCCTTTTTATAATACAAATGAATGGAGAAAATCGGGACCATTTGATTTCGATAACAATAAGTGATTGATCACATTAACCGCGATCGCATTAAGCGGAGTCCACTGTATACCAAAATTATAACACCTAAAATACCTATCTTAAATTCCACATTTAAACCTTCTCATTCTTTCATACCTCATTTCCCAGCCACAAAATCTCATATTTAAAGGAACATTCGCCAACTTCAATTATTTTCACCCGTCTCCCAAAGCTAACTCTTGAATAAATGTTCATTTTCTGTATAATATATGTATATACATATTTGATTGCGTGTTGCTCTATTTATAAAAAAATATCGAGGTATTGTCCCTTCTAAATTCGGCGTCGGATCAGAAGGCAGAATCGAACCGGTTCTGACTTTCTCTCGACCTTCAAAGGTGAGTGGAGTAAAGAAATGTATGTATAGAAAACAGTTGCGAAAAAAAGAAATAAATAAAAGGAATTGCGCCCACACCAATGTGTTGTGAAATTATAATAAGCAGAATTGGAGAAACAAGGATTTGTTTGGAGAAGAGATTAAGAGACATTGTTCACTGGCGTCGACCATTTTCCCACTCGCACAGGTGCTGGGCGAAAAATAAAGACTGACGTAACAGGAGAAATAAAATCAATCTAAAAAAGAACTTTTCTTTTAATCGCTGTTATTTAACACACACCCCTTAAAAATGTACTGAAAAGTAAAGTACGATTTTTTGAGAAGATTTACTTGATGAACAGTAACAGGCTTGCAACTGCTGAGGTACTTTCAAAAAGGTGAGAAAAGTAACAAATAATACAGAATAAGTGACTAAAAATTGAAAAAAAAAGCGATTTTTTTTCTCCTCTTGATTACAGATGCTATTAGTAAGATTTTTCTATTTATTTTAACTCTAAATCAAATGATTCATGCAAGACACGATTTTAGCGTCGAATACAAAAAGGTTAAAAATTTTGTTTAACACAACTCAACATAGCTTTTTATTCGAGAAAATCTATAAATTAGATTTGAATACATACAATACATTAATTTTATGATCACAATTTTCTGTATATATTATTAATGATGTTTTGAAATATATACATAGCTAGATTAGAGTATCGAAACAAAAATTGTGAAGAAAAAGAAAAAGAGAAATGTGTGTTTTAATGTATTAAATGTACATTTCAGTACAAATGTAGATTTAAGGAACTTCTTTACGACTCTTTAAAATCACTAAATTCTGGAAACCGTATGACTAATTACATTTTAATAAGAAAAATAAGATTGGAGCATCCCATTTTTGGTCTTTTATTAAAATATTTTGTTATTAATTCAGATTTTCTTTTTTCAACAACAGACTTTTGCTGCGTTACATCATGAAAAAAAGTGACTGTTTTCTTAAAAAAGTGACTAAAAGTGATCAATTGTAAAAAAGTGACTAAAGGTGAAAAAAGTGACGGAATTGCAAGCCTGCAGTAATTCAATCGTCACATACTTCGGATCCATAACATTTCCGCAAAATTAAGAATCCAAATATAAACACTTATTTAATGTTGCCAGATTTCAAAGTTTGAAAATTTATTTTACTTACGTCATTAATTCGTATGATTACAGCTAATCAGTGACAAATCCAGCCTATAGAGAAAGTTAATGTTTGTAAACAAATACGAGTACTGACTACAACTCAACTTTTCGTTGGCAAAATATTGCTTGTTTTCGTTGTATCATGAGTTTTGATATGGATCGCGTATACAATAAAACTAAATTTTATTTAAGGGAAGGCAAAGAAAACATCAGAAACTGGCCAAATAATTCAAAATAGATTTTTTTTGGCACTTTCAAAATTATATATATATTCTTTAATTAAACAATTTACACAGTACTATTAAGTACGATAACCAAAGTATAATTACTTTGATTATGTTAACAGGCACAATAAACTATTACATAAATAAGAATTTAATAAAAATGTGGAAAACCTGATCAATTCAAGGACAAAAAAATAATTACATTTATAGGTACTGTACTTCTCACAAAAACATAGAAAATACATTAGAAATATGAAAAAAAAACTTAGTAATAATAAAAAAATTCTTAGAGAATAATAATTTTATATAATCTATTATAGTAAGGTTAACGTTTTGTTACTACTCTGAAAATATTTGCCGGAAATTCTCGAATAAGAATTTGATAAGTCCAGTCTTCCCTTATCAAAGCTTTTATCCAAAGCATTCGTAATGTAGAATCTTTAGGAAAGCAATAAAATCCAATATTTTCATCTTTTTTGAAACGCTTAGTACAGCCATACGCACAACAGCTTGTTACCATTTTCAGATAATTGACAAAATTAAAACAAGTACAATCCGTAGAAAATTCAAATGTTTTGCCAACGAGAAAGTTGAGCTGCCATTTTTGCTGCACCTGACGTCATGCGCACATTCTCTATTAGTATAAGTACCTCGATTTCCTTTAAATAAATCGCTCAAGAAATAAAATTTCCAAATAGAGATAATGAAAGTATTGTTTTATTACCTCAAAACGTATATTCTAAAAGTTAATTTAAATATTCGAATAATGACAATGAGGAACATTAAATACGAATTAAATCTTTAATCAGGAAGACAAATTTTGCAACATTAAATATTTAACTCTCGAAAACGGTTATTCGTAAAATGTTGACATTACGCTTTATGTCTGTAAAATTTCAATGTAACTCAAAAAACAACTTGTGTCTTAACGCTTTGTTCATATTAAAGTCGACATATGTCCCTGGTGACTCCTGCGTCATAATGATGTCAGAGAGGGAAATTTATGATACCAAATTCCCATCTATGGTGACTGCTGACGTCATTATGACGTAGAAGTCGCCAGTGACATATGTCGACTGTAATATGGTAGCAGCTATTAACACTTCAGATATCCACCAGATGACATTACTCGAGAAACGAAACATAACTTTGACCGTGCAAACGATAACTTGGCGTAGAAAGAAGTCATGCTGTATTATGTTTAAAATGATGACAGGCTAATTAATTGGAGACGTTCGGCAAAAAGGATAAGATTAAATAGCATAACTTGATATTTTTGCGATGTTGCTATAAAGACTTCTGCTTAAAACGGCATTCGAACTCAGAGTATAAAATTATTAATTTGAAATCAAAATAAAATTATCGTAAATTGGAACTACGTTTAGATTTCTTGGCGACATCTAGTGAGCGGGAGTGACATAGTTTTACTAGCAGGAATGAATCGCAACATTACTGTACCGAAGCATAGATTAATTACCCCTAGTCTTAGTTTCATCCATAATTTACCTGAATAGAAATTATTTGCGCATATTTAAACCAAAAGATTTTAATCAAAAATAAGAGTTGACGATATGAATGGCATAGAATTTTCCGATTCCGTTTTTGAAATAAAAATGGCGTCATAAATTAAGCGCAGACGATCAGGAAATAAGATGAGCGTTTTACACAATGCCGGATAGGAAACATTTATTGAAATAGTTTAGTGTCAATAGGAGCACTTCAATCCCTTTGTTGACGAAGGAGAAATCAAAAGTTGACTATATATGAATTGCATAGAATTTTCCGATTCCGTTTTTGAAATAAAAATGGCGTCATAAAAATTAAGCGCAGACGATCATGAAATAAGATTTGCGTCTTACACAATGCCGGATAGGAAACACTAATTAAAATAGTTTAGTGGCAATAGGAGCACTTCAATCCCTTTGTTTATTGAAGAGAAATCAAGAGATATCCTTCAATATGTCAATCATCATATGTAAAAATTTAAAATATGAATCATATTTAACCCACATATAGTGTTATGTTAAAGCGATCTTCAGAAATTTTTTAAGAACACGCTTGTAGAAGAAAAAAAATCTTGAAATATTAATAACTTTTAAATAAAGTGCTTGATTTTTAATAAACAAACCGAAGAGCTCCAATAGTGTCGAGAACGTTAAAATTCGTTCTATTGAGTAATTGTCAACAATTGGTGACACATCACTTTTAGAAAATTAGCATTCAAAATTTTGTTTGAGCAGCAAGAACTGAATCCGAATGATAGGGAAATTAATTGCTTTAAATAATTAACAATTATAGAATTTCAACTGTAACTGTAACCTAGAAAAGAACTGTCAAATGAATAATTTGAAAAGTAACAGTTGCTGCCATTTATTCTACGCAGCAACGTTTTTTAGTTTAGCAATTCTTCCTCCGAAAAGACCATTGTTTCGATTAAGCATTGCGAAAATCCCCGAGAGGAAAATTTAAATTCAATCGTATTTTCGAAAATTCTCCCAGACGAGAGCATATTTCGCAAGAACGAATCGGGTACTAAATACGGAATTTTATCAATGTTCAAAGGCACACTAGATGTAAAATCGTATAACTAACGAAAATATTTAAGTTCGAAATTTTATGTTGTGAATCGAACATTCTTTTGCGTTAATGTTTAATTTATTACGTAAGGCTTGTTGAAGTTTTACGGGGAAGCGAAAATTATTTTGTATAACTGAATTGAATCGTAATTTCGAAAATTCTCCGAGACGAGAACCTGTTTCGAAAGCACAACTGAATGTTGTATGCACAATCGCGACGTTTCGAAATTCAGGTGGCGTTTCGGTGAGCCTCCGATGTCACGAAGCTAATGTTAAGTCAATGAAGAAGTTCTTTGAGAATTGCGGATTAACATTTTGATTTTTGTTGTTGTTGCTCGAGGTACTTGATGCCCAGGGACGGACTAAGGCCTAAGCAACCTAGGCACGTGCCTGGGGCCCGTCATTTTTGGGGCCCGAAAATGAGGTTTAAAATTTTTAAATTTATTTAACAGAAAAACGTGATATTCATAATTATTGCAAAAATGTATCTAAATGATGTCGAATCGTTGATGGATAAAGTCGACAAGTGTGGACGAGCGCTATGCACCCACGCCCGCGAGTGTCGATGTGTGTCAATACGACCGAGCCTCACGCTTATCAAGCCTTTATTATACACGTCATCACGTATTTGAAAAGTCAAACGTATCTATTCAAAATCAGTGTCTCCTGAACGTATTGCATCTTTACGTTGTGAGTTGTGCAATTAAGACTGAAGTACCTAGACTTGATTGCAAATAGATTGTTTTCGATTCATAGTTAATACTTTCTGGAATTCCTAAAATAAAAATATAAATTTTTAAGTATTAGAAAAAGAGTTATAAAATAACTCTATTAATTATGACAAACTAATTGACAAGTTTGCAGAATTAAAAGTGAGAAAAAAAGGCAGTATAACTCATCAATTTGGGTATAATTGTTTAAGTATTATCGTTTGTTTTAATAAATTATGTTTATTTAATTTTTGTACACGTATATTATTTTTTCCTTTTTTTCCTTGTAATCCGATAATTAAATAGAACACCATACTCTATGCTTTTAAAACCAAACTACCAAACGCAAAGTACGTGTCATGACTGAGAAATAGGCCCGGAATGATAATGTTGCCGAGGGCCCGCTTTAGCCTTAATCCGACACTGTTGATGCCTTAATAGTGACTGCTTTGCAAATTTTTGTTTTTCATTCAAAATTTAATTTTAAAACACAGTCAAATTTTTGAACTGAAGAAAAAAATGGTATTTTTTTTATTTGTTTATAAATACTCAAGAATGAAAAATCTAAAAATTTGAAAAACTGAGAACCCTTTTTTAACCCTCAAGTTCTTCCTAAAAACATAATTTAAAGCTGTTTTAAAGCTAAATTAGTAAAAGTGGAATATTCAAAGCAGGGCCATAACTAAGGCATGGCAAGGGTGGCATCTGCCACGGGCGCATCAGTCTTAGGGGCGCGGCACCTTGAAGAAATTGGGGTCCGAAAGAGAATGATTCACCCCGAGTAGAAATAAGGAAAAGTTGAAAAAGTTTTTTTTATTATAAAATACAACGTGTTTATAAATGATTTTTTAATGAATTTTCATATTTTTTAAAATGCTTTTAGAGACTAAACTTGTTATATATATTCTTACAAAATGTTTAACAGACACTCCTGATGTGCCTTAATAAAAATCAGGGTATTTGTTTTAAATTTTAAAGCTATTAAAACTAAATTTAAATTTAGAAATTCACCTATTTTCTGTGACAATTCAACGTTTAATTCAACTTTTAAATAAAAAAAATTAAGTTTATTAGCAAAATAATACCTAGAAAGAGTTTAAAAATATTTTAAGATATTAATAAGGTAAAAATTAAAAAAAAAATTATAAATTAATGTACTAGGAACATTTTAAGAATTAAAAAATATTTTGCTAGTTTATTCTGAATATAGGACAGAACAAAATCATGTTTACTATTTTCTTACTATATATAGTGGTAGGGGAGCAGAGTAGTTTTTTGCCACGGGTGCTAATGGACCTCGTTACGGCCCCGATTCAAAGAAATTTAAAGGAAATTTGTAAAAATTGAAGCCTTTCTTGGCAGGCCCCGCCTCGAGCGGTATGGGAAATATTTACAGGGCAACGGGAAGAAAAGGTGAGGACAGGGAAAATTATTAGAGGGGTGGGGAGCCAACCTCGTGATGGATGCTGGCGTCAAGACACAATGTAGGCTGTTTCTTTGATTGTCTCTTGATTTATAGTTTAGGTCGTAGAATAGACGTCCATTTTGTAAGTAGAAGAGAGCAAAGAATAGCTAGAGCACATTTGCCTGTTGTTTTCTTTTTGAATGTCTCTGCCGAAACCAGTGTCGGACTAAGGCTAAAGCGGGCCCTACGCAACATCGTCATTCCGGGCCTATTTCTCAGTCATCACACATACTTTGCGTTTGCTAGTTTTATTTTAAAACATACAGAATGGAGTTCTATTTAATTATAGGATTTCCCCCAAAAAATGATATACTGTACAAAAATTAAATGAACATAATTTATTAAAACAAACAATAATTCTTAAACAAATATACCCAGATGGTTTAATAATACCGCCTTTTTTCTCCCTTTTAATTCTGCAAACTCGTTCATTAGTTGGTCATAACTAATAGAGTTATTTAATAACTCTTTTTCTACATAAAGTAATGATAAGCAATTTTTGTTGGGGATCTTTAAAAATGTGTTAATCTGGCCATGACTGAGAAAGATCTTTCGCCGCTTGCATTGCTTATCGGAAGGGTTCAATAAATTCTCAGAATGATGTTTAAACGAGAGAATGTTGCAATATTTTCCTGAATAAATGACCCCATGGGTACAGGCGAAATAATATTTTCTGTACTTTTAAAAGTCTTAAATGGTAATAGTTCCTTTTTCGGTTCTGCTAGGTTTAAGTCTTGTTCATCGCATTTTAATTCCTCTATTGAAGAGTCACGAACGTTACTATCGTGAAAAATGGTTTTGAATGGATTGTTAATAATTTTATATCCCTCAGATCTTTTTTAGTGTAGAGAATCGCATAAAAAAAAAATATTAACTTTAAAATGTTCTTTCCCACCGAATCTTATTTCATGTTCTTGAATTTCGCAAAAGATGCAATACGTTCAGGAGACACTGATTTTGAATAGCTACGTTTGACTTTTAAAACACTTGCTGACGTGCATAGTAAAAGGCTTGATGAGCGCGTATTGACACACATCGACACTAGCGGACGTGGATGCATAAATATGGGAACGCTCGTCAACACTTGTCGACTTTATCAGTCCACGATTCGGCCTCATTTGGGTACGTTTCAGCAATAATGATAAATATCACGTTTTTCTGTTAAATAAAAATTAAAAACCTAATTGTGGGGCCCCAAAAATGACGGTCCCTAGGCACGTGCCTAGGTTGCCTAGGCCTTAGTCCGCCTCTGACCGAAACGATTCCAGGTTCTAAAATACTTGACGGTCGTCGGTCAGTACAAAAGGAAAACGACCGTATCCATGTCACTGCATCAAAGCATAGCTCCCTTTGATTGCCTCAAACTGTGTTCAGTGAATTAATAATTATTAAAAAATTTATCAATTGACTGAATAATTTCAACTTGGATTTTTATATGCCGTATATACTCATAGACAGAATTTTCACTCTAAACTAATTTGGATATATTTGTAATATTTGTTTTATAAATATATAATATAGATTTCACTATTATTTTATATACATTTTTTTTTTTTGAAAATGTTTTAGAGTTTTTTCATTTTACACGATTTTTTAAAGTTGTGAAAAATATCCCCAAATTTACCATACGTCGCATGTATTTTTTCGTGCGGTTTTCTTAGGAACGTATCTACCGTGTAAAAAAAAAAAGAGTTGGGTGTATTTCTATTTGCAAGAAACTTTGTTGGTCCAATTCGAATTCTTAAATAGAAACGAGTATGCTGTGATCAGGGTTGTAATTTTGACCAGTCAAAACTGATTTTGAAAAGGACACTGGATAAAAGTGGTTTTAACAGTTTAAAACTGGTCATAAATGGTCAGAAATGATTTGAATTGTTAAAAATAGTCTTAAATAGTCTTAATTTTAATATATCTTTTGCAATGAGAAGTAACTTTTACTAAGCAATAAAAATAGAAGTGCAGTGAAACAAAATAGGACACTCACAAGTTCACGAGATTTAACATGCTTATGCAGTATAATAAGAATGTGTTGAATGTTAAAAATGAACCATGCACAGGAAATTGTAAAAATGGAATCCAGTAGCAGCAAAAAACTTAAAATATACTAGGACCTGATGTCTGGTGGGCAGCCATGAAGAAGGTTAAAGGCATGAACATAAAATGGGTTGATTTTACAATCCATCTCATGAACTGTTGTGCCAGCTCTAAAAAGATTATTTTCAAAGTTTAGAGTCATCCAAAATAAATTAAGAAATCGTTTCAATGGAGAGACAACGACAAAACGTACAACTTGTCACCGTTTTTTGAATTCGACATCAATTACATATAAAACAGCTTGGATAAAAAAGAAATAAGGTAAACATTTTTTTATATATATTTTGGTGTTGTGTTATATTTGTTTTTTGCTGGCGTTATTTATATTATGGCATTTTTAACAAATGGATCTTGCCTTTATCATAGGCTAGTCAACTATGTTCGATGAGTATTAAATATATTGAAAAGAGAATGTCAGTGGTCAAAATGGATATTGACCAGGACGCTTAAAACCACTGGTTTAAACCCCCGTGGATAAAACCGATACAATCCTGGCTGTGATCAAAACTAATTAGAATTTTGAGATACATTCAACCTAAGGCTGGTATCGTTGCTCGCTTCAAGTCAGGTCCAACTACTAATAAAGTGGAACTTCGATCTATCGTTCTATCCCAAACCACCAATGTCGTTTATCCCGGATCTATCGTCGAACAATTTCAGTCCCATCGTCCTATCATCCGGAATGATCGTTTTTGTGGAATTTCCTTAACAGGTCCGTGGTTCGGAAGGCGAGCAAAATTATGTCCAATTAATCAAAAATGACGCATATCGATTGATTTTATTATCTTTATTTTGCGCTCAAACTGAATAGTTCTGTGATAATTCTGTATAAAGGGTAAAATTATTAACAATCGCTAATTTTAAAGACTTGGCTGGGTTTAGAGCGCTACGGTCTACTGTTTTGCTGCCCGACGGCTCACGACACCGGGACCTGCTGCTTAAAGTCGATTCCGAACGGCTACGAATATTCATGTCGTAGACCGGGATGGAACTCGCGAACTCAAGTACTGAAGAGAAGCGCCCTACCCACTCGGCTATCGTCCGGCTTCATTTTAAAGAAAACAACCGTAAAGTTGCTGCATGTTTAACTAAATGACCAAAAATAACATTTTTGGCAATCGAGCGAGAAATGGCTGATCAAAAATTTAACAGAACTAAAAACGAAAAGTTTGCGATTTTAGCGATGCTATTCATGTTTGATTGTGCTTTTAAATAGACTTAAAAGTACATGTAAAAAAAATATGTGGTTAACAGTTTGTGGATAGATATAGGCATTAATTATTTTCTACTGTTTTGCAATACTCCCTTACAAATCATATGTTACTTGACCAAAATTTTAAAACGATATGCCTTTTACTTAAAATACAAAATATAGCATCCCCTATATAATAATAGCCTAAGTTATCTGTCCGTCTGTCCTCGAATTTAGGAAGCGGTTGGACCTGGAATGGATAGAGGCATCTATACTGGATTCTTGATGAGTTAGGGCAAGCAAAATTCAAAGCGAGTACAGTTTATTCTAAAATAAATTGGTATAACTATGCTTCATATCACAGCAAAAAATACTGTCGTCTTTAAAACGTTCGAAATCCGCACCTTTTCCCCTTTTCGAGCGTTTAATGCCATTATTTCGACCCCTAATTTTCCCAGTTAAGAGCAGGCGATTAATTTATCTATTTATCACATAATTAATAGGTAAAAATAACATTTTTTTCTAGCATTATGACGTCATTCCCTTCACCACCTCAATTAATCCTTTCTTATTTCAAATTATTTAAATATCGTCTGCATTATTTTCGTACGTTTTATCGCTGAATTTAGATATGACGTCAATAATTTTCTTTTATATTTGGCTTCAATAATAGATTAGGTACATATGGGATCATTTTAAATTGAATCATCGATTATATTTTGTTGCAATGAAAATTATATCACCTGTATTAACTACAAATTCTCTGTACTACCAGGGTGTAGTGGAAAAGACAGTTTCGTGCCTTTACTTCCATTAATGACTGTGGCAAAAAAAATTGGGAAGAACTTAACGATCATTTCGACGTAGATAAGAAAACTTTAATTTTATCTTTCTAAATGAATTCGATACGATTCTAAACTGCATTCACAGTATCGGGAGACTTTAGAGGAGTATGAAGATCAATTATTGAGCGTGTACTAGATAATTCTCAGACAAAAAACAAACCATCTTTTATCATTATTTTATGTAGAAAAAGAGTTATTAAATAACTCTATTAATTATGTCAAACTAATGGACGAGTTGGCAGAATTAAAAGTGAGAAAAAAGGCAGTATTAACTAATCATTCTGAGTATATTTGATTAAGAATTATTTTAATCAACTTTCTTTATGTTTATTTGTACTAATAAATTATGTTTATTTAATTTTTGTACATGTATATTATTTTTTCTTGTAGTTAAATAGAACTCCACACTATATGCTTTAAAACCCAACTACCAAACGCAAAGTCTGGGTCATGACTGAAAAATAGGCCCGGAATGACAATGTTGCAGAGGGCCCGCTTTACCCTTAGTCCGTCGCTGAACCAAACAGTACTTGAGCTTAAAAAGGTTGGGAAACACTGCTCTGTAGTAATGGCTTAAACGATATTCTAAACAATCTAGGTAACTGTTTCCAGACTTAAAAAGCAAGTCGCAAACGGAAGTGATTTTTGCGAGCAGCCAATTGCTTGACATAATTCGACAGCCCCTGTTGTCGCCGAACGATATACTATGCTTATGAAAATATATGTAGAAAGGTCAGCATAAACTTTTACACAAAAGCGTAAAGAATTCTTTTATTTTATGTAAATGACTTGGTTTAAAAATCTTTGTTTGGTATAAAATGGGGATTATTTTTGCTCCTGATTAACGAATTGTGAAAATAATACAACGAAAGCAAACATGCTTCAGTGACAGACACAAAATAAAACACCAAAAGAGTCAATAAAAATAACAAAAAGCCGTAAGCGCATTCGAATGAGAACAATTAAAGGGTTGCACCGAAGTATTAAGACTTACTTCGACCGTCGGGTTATCGTTTCGATCGTACAAACTTTCCTATAGGTCTACCTTAAAAAAGTCTGCCTGCATCCGTGTAAAAAGTTTTTTATTCTTTTGAGGAATAAATGTAAGTTGTTGAAGGAATGACACGATAATTTTAAGAAATCTATCTAAGAACTTTATTCCAAAATCATAACCAAATATACTTGTACAAATGGCTCCTTCAAAAAAATATCGGACATAATAAATTATTTTGTTTATTTGGCATTAGAGATTTAAAACTATCAACACACTCGCGTGAAAACCAAAGAAAAGAATCATTTTGTGAACTGGTAAAATGGTATTCTAGAATAGAAAGAAAAAAAAATAACTTCATTGGCGTAACTGTTAAGGAGGCTAAAAAAAAGTCATTCACCTTCCGAAAAAGTAAAGAAGATAGACAGTGCATTTAAATTACCCTTTTACGCACAAATGCTATAAAAGTGTATTATCAAACACAAACAGTATTCTTCGAGAAATGAGCCATTTTGGCTTTTCAATCTTGTGCTACCGAAGTCGACAGGACAAAAGTTCTTGATTTGCTATTCCTTCGGCCAAGAATTAGAAGCGTGCCATTTTTTGAATTATCCAAGAATAAGTAAAGACAAATTAAACTAATTGTCACTTACCTTTGCTAGGAGGCCGCCAACACTTGCTGTAGTTCTTTCCCATGTTCTTCAATGCAGGACAGACTCGTATCGTAAATCCGAACTAACACTAACATTTGAATCTATTACAGGAAAGTCTGGTGATCCGGCATTTGAAAAATCCCATCCTTACTTCGTTCGAAAGTGACCGCGGAGTAACAGAACACGGCCGCGGGTAAGAAATGTTTTGGTCGGAGATAAAAAGCGATTCTTTTTCGCCGCAAAAACACATGTGCTCAGTGAATGGGGGGAATTTCGCGACGAGAGGCTGCCGAAACGAGGGGGAAATACGGTCGCCAAGTTGGCGGAGATAATAATACACCGCCCTTTCCGCATGTTTGGAGATACGGGAAAACAATCCATGTTTGCAGTGTAGGTAACAATTTCATAAAATATTTAGGGAAAAGGTTTATAATATCCTTAGGGGGTGAAAAGGAAGACTCCTCTATTTCATCTCAATCTGACATATATCTTTAAAAAAAACGAAAAAAATCGTCTGGTCTTTTGCATTTTATTTTAGAAACCGAAATAGAAATGATACGTTTACCTCATTAATGCTAATTTTATTCTTGAATACGATTCTATCGAAAAGTTGCCTGCTAATTGTTCCTCTTGATGCAAGGAACGGGAGACATTTTTGAATAAATAAGTATCAATTAAAAGTAATAAATATATTTGTACACCTGGAATTATGGGTATACGAATAAAGCCTTTTTTCTGTATTTCGTTGTACTTCCACTTGAACAGGTCATTTCGTTTTTCAGTATAATTATACTTTGTATTGAAGTGTTCAGTTCATACAATGCAAGAAATAATTTCAATGAAGTTCTTAAAGTTGATGTTCCAAGTTTAATAAAAAAAATCGATGGTGAAATTCCCACTACTTAATGTTCCCTCTTCACTTATTTTGATTTTGTTTTTGTAATAAAAAGGAATTGTTTTTGTTTTATAGATATGTAATATGAATTTCGTTGTTAATTTTTTGCACGGTTTTTGAGAAAAATATTTAGATTTTTTTCATCTTTACATGATTTTTGAAAATTGCGAAATATATCCCCAAATTTACCACACGTCTCATGTATTTTAACACGATAATTTTTGCATAGGTTCCTAAGGAATATATTAACAATGTAAAAAAAAAGAGTTGAGTTTACTTAAAGAATTGTATGTTTTTATTCTAAGAACAGTAAAATAAGAAATGATTGGTAGTGTAATATAATACATTATTTGTATAATATAATACATTATATAAACGAATATTTCTTTTATATGTTTAAAAGAAATATTAGTAATTTTTAATTCTTATTTCTGTTTCTAATGAAGGAACTGTAACTATCGATTATACGCCATTTATATAAATTTTTATTTAAAAATTAAAAAAAATTATGATTGAAGGACCGTGCAGGAAGTTCAAGGAAAAAAAATGAAGGACTTATTTGCGGTTATTTTTGTTGCAAAACGAGACAAACAGGGTCGACCGAACGTTTTACTAACCTCTTTTATAAAGTGAAAAATTTAGCACTTTTCGCATTGCCCTTTCAGTGATTTCCGTTTACAAATAGAATTTTAACCCATATCAAGATAATCTAAATTAATCACACGAAAGTAGGATGGCTTTAAAATTCAATTTTTTCAATTTTTTTTGTTAATTTTTAAAAGGCTCCCTCTGACATAATTTTTCATAGATTACTACAAAAATTTTATTTAAGACTTCTGACAATAATCCATTTTAAATCGATTTAGGTTCTTAAAATAATACAGTGCACTCCGTTAAATGGGATCAGTATGGAACACCGTGATTTTAATAACAATAATCGATATGCAGAATTAGATAAACTTTAACCCCCCCCCTTTAATTCCCACGGACTAAATTTCAAAACAAAATGAAAAAACTCACCTCATATCATCCTGCATTTATTAATATTATCCTTTAAAACATAAGAATTGTATACATAATTTTAAAAAATGGATCCATTGTTGACTGTCTACCATTTTTTCTAAGAAGCTCATTGATAAATGGTTCGTCATCATAATCAACCTGTCATAACGATTTAAAATTTCGATCTTTTGTTTTAACGTTCAATCATTTCGCTTTCTGGCTTCCCTATCGACAAGCTGCACGTAAGCGAGCAAGGCATAAAATGGGAACACGCTCCTTCTCAGTTCCAATAATAACGTGTCGCCTTCTGCTTATCTGACGACCACCGACCACCGGCAGGGTGTGCGTATTTCTGAAGAATTTCAGGAACGTGTCATACTCCACTCCTTTGTTCATTCCCCATTTCCCTAGTTGGAAGAGGGAGTATTTTCAAAAATTTAAACAACAGCGAAAGAAAAGAAAGGGTGGGTTCCTTCTGAATGCATTGTGAATATTCCTTTTCATAGGTTAAAATGAGGCTCGAAAACGGATCCCATGAACCGACGTCACGATCTCATAAAGCGATCATTTCAACGTACAAATGAATGGAGAAAATCGGGACTCAGTGATTTCGATAACAATAAGCGATTGATAACATGAACCGCGATACCATGAATCGGAGATCACTGTATTTCTATTTACAAACTTCGAGTTCTTGATGAAAACATTTCTGATAATTATACTATTCGATTAATATAAAAATGAATACCCACACTCGTTCAGAATAAATTTTCAAGTAGTTATAAGGCAAAATCGAAAAAAAAAAAAGATAATTTAAAGTAGAAGGAATATTTTAAAACAAAAATAAAATGTAATTGAATTTTTTTAAATCAATTTTTAAGAATGTTTAAATTGATTCATTTAGTTTGGTTTTGATCACGTGGGTGTACAATTCTGGGAGGAGCTATTCCTATCGACAATCAACAAAGACGTGAAAATATTTTACAAAGAATAACTACAGTGAACTCCGCTTAGTGTGATCGCGGTTCATGTTATCAATCGCTTATTGTTATCGAAATCACTCGGTCCCGATTTTCTCTATTCATTCCTATGTTAAAATGATCGTTTTATGGGATCGTTGCATCGGTTCACGTTATCCGTTTTCGAACCTCGTTTTAACTGGCAAAAGGAATATTCACAATGTATTCAGAAGGAACATTTGCTTTCCTGTCCCTTCTCTGTTTGAATTTCTTCCTCTTCAACCTAGGGAATGGGAAATGAACAAAGGAGTGGGGTTTTACACGTTCCTGGAATATTTCAGAAACACGCACACCCTGCCGGTGGTCAAGGGTTGTCCGATAAGCAGAAGGCAACCCATTCTTATCGGAATTGAGAAGGAGCGTCTTCCCATTGGATGCCTTGCTGGCTTATGTGCAGTTTGTCGACAGGGAAGCCAGAAAGCGAAATGATTTAACATTAATACAAAAGATTGCAATTTTAAATCGTTAT
>CM063505.1:5556100-5581100 GCA_032207245.1 Pardosa pseudoannulata
GTTCAATTAATTCTCAAAATGATGTTTAAATGAGGGAATGTTGAAACAGTATTATTTTACTGAATAAATGACCCCATGGATACAGGCGAAATAATATATATATTTTTTTTTACTTATAAAATTCTTAAATTGTAATACTTCATTTTCTAGCTCTGCTAGATTTAAATCTTGTTCATAGCATTTTAATTTCTCCATTGAAGAGTCACTAACATGACTATGGTGAAAAATTGTTTCGAATTTATTGTTAATAGTTTTATATACCTCAGATCTTTTTTTAATTTTGCTAATTAAAGAATCGCATAAAAAAAACTATTAACTTTAAAATGTTCTTTGCCACCGAATCTTATTTCCTGTTCTGGAATTTCCCATAAGATGCCATACGTTCAGGAGACACTATTTTTTAATAGTTACGTTTGACTTTTTAAACACGTGCTGACGTGCATAGTAAAGGCTTGATAAGCGCGTAGTGACACACATCGACACTCGCGGGCGTGGATGCCTAAGCACGGGAACGCTCGTCCACACTGGTCGACTTTATCAATCCACGATTCGGCATCATTTGGATACCTTTTAAGCAATAATTAAGAATATCGAGTTTTTCTGTTAAATAAAAATTAAAATTAAAAACCTGATTTTCGGACCCCCAAAATGGAGGGCCCTAGGTACGTACGTAGGTTGCCTAGGCCTTAGTCCGCCTCTGTCAACACGCACTCCGGTTGTACAGGGAGATGCTTCGAGAGCCACCACCAAACTGTTTTCAGTTATAGAATGATAACAAAAACTGCAATAATGTATTCTATTCTAAATTTTCTCGAAAAGAGGAAGCCGGGATGGGGATTAAGTGATTGGGTTCGAATTCGGCTTAAAAAGCAGATGTTGGTGGGAAAAGAAAGCTCTTTAATCCAAAGCGAAACATAACGAACAATTCCTATTTTTTAATGCTAACTGTCCCACAAGGAATATAACGAAGCCTTCTTTTTCAAAACCAAATTTGTCCCATTATATAGTCCTCTGGAAAAACTATATATTTTCCACAATCTGTATTTTTCTTAAGCTTTTGATATAAAAAAATAAAGAATAACTGCAATATTTAAAAATAATTTTTTTTATTATATGCGGGGCCTCCTAATATTTAGTACTTAATTATTTATTTTTAAATAATTTAGTCAAAATTTGAAAATGTTTTTTGTTCATTCTTCAAGTAATATTTCGTGAAACCTAATTCAGAAATGAAATAAAAACAGATTTTTCTTTGCTCACATTTGAAAATGAAATGACTTCGAAACTTGATTTTAACGATATTATCGATGATTTTGCTTCCATAAAAGAGAGAAAAAGACCACTTTAAAAACTGTATTTCAATTTTTTTTCTTAAAAATTTTTATAAGTTTTTATAAAAAAGGTGAGTAAGCATAAATTGAATGTCTCTTGTTTTTTTGCAAGAATGGATTTTAATAAAATAAAAATAATTTTTTATAAAATTGTAAATTTTTTTCTAAAGAAAAGGATTATTGATTTAGAAATTATTATTGCAGATTTTATTCTCTTATTAGAAACTACGAAAGTCAATCCAATGTTGAGTTTAAATTTTTAATATTTATTTATAAATAGCTCATAGCAGACATAAAGAAATTGATTATGGTTTGAAGTCATTAAAGGAACATAATACTGGAATAACAGTTTATGACATTCAACATTTATGATATGAATCATTAAGAAAATAATTTACACAATATTAAAAGTAAAAAGCATTTATCTTATATATTATATAATATAAATAAGTCATAAATTAAACATTTAGGTATTTATATAGAAATACTAGCACTTTTTATTATATTTCTGAAACTTAGCTACAATTGTTATTTGCTCAAGAATTTTATTATTTTATTCTCTTATTTATTTTGTCTTAAAATCCACGAATAGCTATTATTTGTTAACCTGACCTATACTATTTTATTGTATTTTTCATATAAAAACTTAATTGCAAGTGTTACAGTTTACATCCTCGAGGAGAAACAGATTTTTGTTATTGGACTGTACTACAAAGGTATGGAAACATAAAAAAATGAATATAAACTTTCCTCCAAAAATATTCATCTGTATCCTCTTTTATAAACTAATTTTTTTCTGCCTTGAAAGGAGGGTAGGGGGGGGGGTGAAAGACTGCCAGGCCCTGGACCCCACTTTCCTTGATAGAGCCCTTATTATATGAGCTTTTCCAATAGTCAGAAAATGTTATTAAAAAATTACAAAGCAAAAATATTTTTTTCTTACCCGTATATCCAGAAACTTGACTGGGATTTTTTTACGACTAGAATGAATCGTTAAGTATTTTTTAAACAATTCCAAATGGTCTAAACGTTCGGTTTTCTACGAACATTCCAGCGGTAGTATAAGAGTTTTGTATATTTTAAACTTTAAAATAATTTAAAATAAATAAAACACTAGTATGGAATTATTTTTTTCCTCTAGACATAAAACGAGCGTAAAAAATTATAAGATTCGCATTTATTATCGTACTACAATGATAAGCAAATCAATATGGAGCGCATTATATTCCTTGCAAACGTGTTTATATAAAAGAAATGAAAAAGATATTAAAATAATTTCACTTACTTCTCTTTCTGCCTCTGACTACCCTGAGCAGAGCATCCATTCGAAATCGACTCTTTGAGCGCAGCTGGGTAAAAACACGAACCTCCTGCCGAGTGCGTGCGGAAATACGGTTTGACGACGTCATAACGAGGAGAAAATCACGCTCAATCACGGACTACATGTAAATTGCCTAGCTCACTCAAGATTCGGTAGAAAAACATTTCAAGCAAAGGTTTACAACTACTATTAAAGACTAGCATGTAAAGACTAGCGTAGGACAGGATCAGTAAAATTTTTCAATTTTCCAAAATTGTAAAGTATTTTATGAGTCAGGAAAAAAAAAATGGCTTGTTTTCTGGCTGAGAATGATCTGGTATACCCTCAATAAATTGTCTATCTCCATACTCCTCTAAATTCTCCCGATACCGTGAATGCAGTTTAGAATCCCCTTGAATTCATGGAGTCAAACTGTGTGGTTATGTATAAAAAAACACACACACACACACAAAAGAACAAATTTCTTATTTTTCAAAGATATATAACTTAAACGCTAAATATTTATTAATCCGGGAAATAGACTCCTAGACTTTTATGAAAAGAATTGGTTGTGAATACCAGCGATAAAATTTCCACGGCAACGAAAAATAACCGAGGATTGAATTTAAAACTATCCCATATGTACCCAATCTATTATTGAAGCCAAATAGAAAAGAAAATTATTGACGTCCTATTCAAGTTCAGTGATAAAGCGTACGAAAATAATGCAGACGATATTTAAATCACTTAAAAAAAAGAAAGGATTCAATGAGATAAAATTACGTCATAATGCTAGGAAAAAATGTTATTTTTACCTATTTATTATATGATAAATTGAATCGCCAGCTCTTAACCGGGGAAAACAGGGCTCGAAATAATGGCACTGAATGATCGGAAAGGGGGGAAGGAATGAATTTCAAACGTTTTAAATTGACAGTATTTTTCGCTGTGGTATGAAGCCTGTTTATACCAATTTATTTTAGAATCCGATCAATAGTTTAGAAGAAGATAAACTTGATTCACTTTGAATTTTGCTAACCCTAACTCATCAATAATCCGATATGAATGCCTCTATTCGTTCCAGGTCCAACCGCTTCATAAATTCGAAGACAGACGGACAAATAACTTAGGGTATTATTAAATAAGGGATAAACATATTAATAGATATATTGAATCACTCTCGTATGATGCAGGACGTTGACGAATATGATTTAACAACAGACAATCCAAGTTTTAAATATGCGCGTGCACAGCATTGCTTGGGAACACTGTGCGTATAGAACAATTAAGTACACATTAAACGGTTACATACACTGCGTATATATGATATGAAACCGATCATTACTTTTCAAGCCATTTCATCAATAGAAATAAAAAAGTTTAAAATATCAAGATTAATTAAATAATTTAAACTGTATTTTGGTCGGTTTTTCATTAATATCTGTCGAGCAGAGCAGCCAAGCCTAATCAAAAACAGGTGGATATAAAGATTGGAGTCTCAAAATTAGAGACATAAAAATGACGCAATTGAATTGAAAATGAAAGGAATATAACAAATTAATATTTATAAAACGAAATTAATTAATCAGGCTAAAACACCTAGAACAATTACATTATTCGAAATCATATTTTAAACATTAATCAAAAGTGGAAATAGTAGCTCAATTTTGTTTACATTTTATAGTTGCCGTTTCTAAAATGAAACTTATTTGTTTTCTGTACATCATTTTCCTATAAGGCAATTTGCCGCAACGTCATGAACTACTATAATGCCCTTCCCTTTCATTTTCACGTGTACAACAGCCAATAGAAGAACAATAAATTGCCCTTCCGTTTGAAACTACAGCCAGAATTGTCATAATTTGAGAATTTGCCCTACTGCGTGAAATAGCCTTATTTTTTCACTAGTGTAAAAATTTTTTAAATAAAAGCCCAGTTTAAAATAACAAAATCTATAAATATATATGTTAGTTTGTGTTTAAAAAATGGCAGCTGCGAAATACAAACAAAAATTTAATAGAATATGGCGAGTTTAAAATTATTGATAATCAAAATCTCGCCTAGACAATAAAATAGAAAAAAAATAATGCTTTTCGAAAAAAAGATGAGTTTATCGACCAGCAGATCCAAACATACATATATATTTTCAAAAATATAGTTCTTTACACTTTAATAGCGTAGATATATTTTTATGTTACTCGGAATACCAAATGGTAGGAGATAATGCCAACATTGAATAACACTGCAACTTTTTGACGCTAACTCAACAATGGAAATGTGCAACGCAAAATTAAAATGGCATTTTGGTCGGGTTTTCGTTAATATCTTTCGAACTAATCGGAATATCGGAACGCGGAGAAGCGAAATGACATCCCTGTAACCTTCCGCGTCTTTTGGTACCTTTGGCGCTCTTCTGCGTCCAGCTGTTCGCGAGGAGACAGACCAACACCTCTTAAAGGAGCAAGCCATAGTACGGGTTACCGATATGACGTATGACGTAGGTTACTTAGGCGTTTTCCACATTTTAACATTTATCATGTGGCGCGAATTGGCGCCACATGATAAATGTTTGGCTTCTTTGTAGCTACATTGTTTACTGCGGCAGATGATTTTATTTGGCGATGATTTAATCGAAACATGCAAAAATTTCTGTTTCGAGCATTCTACGATTACGAATTTGATGAAATAACATTATAATTATCTGTTAGAATCTTCAATAAAATGGTATATAAATGCATTGTACCTAAATGTAGACGTAATTATTACAAAGATGGACAGGAAGTGTCAACTTTCGGTTTTCCAAAGAATGAAGAATTAAGAAAAAAGTGGATATCGGCGATTACACGTGATTGCAATATTACAAAGAATTCCAGAGTAAGCCTTTCTTTTATATTTCCTTTGCTTAGTAACAAAATTAGTTCAAAATATTATTCAATTTCCTGAGTTTTACTGACATATCTTTATTTATTTATTTACTTTTCAATATAATTTGAAAATATACTAATATTTCGATTTCCATGTGACATTATTGCTTCATATTAATCTTTCTCGTTTCATAAAAAGTTATTTACATCATTGATTTATCCATATGAAACAATTAGTTATATAATTCAACTATTTTAAAAAGAAAAAGTCTAATATTTGCCTTATTGTGCTACAAAATATTAACAATTTTATATCTTACTTATTTAATTAATTTTATATTAGTATTTTGAATTGTTTGTCGGGAATGGTGAAATACAATGAAACAAAACTTACTAAATTTTTTTTTCATTCACAGTTTTGTATGCACAAAAATGTAATTAATGTACGCTTTCAATCTTGCATTTTCCCTACCTAAAATTTTATTAAGTTCTAAACAATTTCTTTATGCTTGAAATAATGTGTGCTTTACTGTATAAAGAATTATATACAAACGTTCAAAGCTTAAAATTTTTCATTTTTCATGTAAAACTTTGTGGAAAAAATAATTCTTTCACAATTACAACAACAACAAAGTAAATAAAACAAAATTACTTTTAGTAATGAAATTTACCTTCAATATCTTAAAACCAATAATTTTCCATTGCTAACGTTATAAAAAGTGTGAATGCTCCAAATCAGATCTCGCTAGAACTAGTTATATAACATATATATAAATTGTAACATTTTTCAAGTTATTTACTGATATTAGAAGTACAGTTTTATTGTTACCAGTCTTCCCAGTATATTATATAATATAGTATTATATTTTGATATATTTAATAATTACCGGTAATCTTACTAATTTTAGGTATGTGAACTTCATTTTGCAAAACATCATAGACGTTCAACAGAATTTTTTTGGCGAAAAAAGTGAGAATAGGACGATAATACAGATGGAGCAGCCAAAATTAAACGATGGAGCTATTCTTCCGGAATGTTATTAAAATTGTACAAAAAAAAAGCTACAAACATATTGCTAAATAATTATTGGAAATTAAACAATGACAATTTCTTATGTATCACATTCAAAAGTAAAGGCAAGGAAACTTAAAACTTTGAGTCAAAAAATCCTAAAGATTAATGCTTATTAATATAAGATTGCTTTCTTAATAACAAATTTACAAATCAAATTGATTTTGTATATATAGCTAAATTTTTCTGTACATTCTGTATAAAAATAGGTAAATAATTGTATTCTTTGCGTCATTTAACAAAGAATGAGAAAATATATTTACATTAAAATTGGATTTTAATTCATCATAATAATTGAGCCAGTTTAAAGTATCCTTCTGATAATAACTGCTATTTCTTACAATTACTTAGTTATAAGTCACAAAATATGAATAAGAATTTTTTAAATTTCAAAATCAACGAAATATTGCGAGATTTGTTTGCGATAAATTGAGTGTTGTTTGTTATATTTTATCAATAGAAGAAATATTTAATTTTTAAAGTTTGTAAGAATGACCATTTTTCCGAAGTGTTATTAAAAATGTATAAAAGCCACTAACATATTGCTAAATAATTAGTGCAAATTAAATAATAAAATTTTTCATGCACCACATTCAAAAGCAAAGGAAAGGGAACTTTGATTAACTCGAAAGTACCTGAAGGTTAATGTTATTTAATACCAGGTCACAATTGTTATATATATATAATGCAACTGTTTTTTGTAGAGTTTCAATTTAATGTAAAATTCTGTGTCTGCAACTGATTATGAATAAATAAATGAATTAGAAACATTTTGTTTTGTTTTTTATTTGAAACAATAATACAATTCTTTAAATGCTATCGTATTATTTGAGATATAATAATTATTTTAAAAATCAAAGGAGCAATATAAAGTAATTTATTTCATGTACGTTTCCTTTCTAGAAATGAGAAATCTATTAAAGTAAATTGTTTTATCAACATTCTCATTTTAATAGGAGTAAATGTGTTTAACAACTTCCAAGATTATTGGAATTTTAAATTAATATTGTGTATAAAATGTACATTGTCTTCATAATTTTATGCACTATTATGATACTTAAAAATAATTTTGTGAACAAAAACAGCAAGAAAAATATTTCATAGAAAAATCAGGATTGGAGATGAAGGCCTATCTACGTGACGTCACATTTCTCGTACTGGCTTGATCCTTTAGGAGGTGTTGGATAGATGCACATACAAACATAGATATATAGATAGATAGTCACAACCAGATTTTAATATATATGTAGATTGTAGCGCTATTTTCGATAAAAAAAGGTATTATAAAATTTTTGCTGGCAACTTAAATAGAATGCGCTTTAAAAAATCGTCTGCGTCCAAATTGATTTTAAGAAATTATCAATTTTTTAAAGGTTTTTTTTAACCTTGGATGCTACCATATTACAGTCGACATATGTCACTGGTGACTTCTGCGTCCCGATGATGTCAGAGAGGGAAGTTTATGGTACCAAATTCCCATCTCTGGCTATTTCTGACGTCATTATGACGTAGCAGTCACCAGTGACATATGTTGACTGTAATATAGAAGCAGCCCAAGTTTAAAATTAAGGACGTCAAAGAACGTTTAAAATTAAGAACGTCCATTTTAAAGCCCTTTCGGTAACCGATCAAATCCCGATTTAAAAAAATTTATTATTATTATTATTTTTTTTTTTAAATTTAATTCTAGTACATATATATACAGTGGATTCCGCTTAATGTGATCTCTGTTAATGTTATCCCTCGCTTATTGTTATCGAAATCGCTTGGTCCCGATTTTCTCTATTCATTCGTATGTTAAAATGATCGCTTTATGGGATCGTTACATCGGTTAATGTTATCAGTTTTCGAACCTCATTTTAACTGGCAAAGGAATATTCACAATGTATTCAGAAGGAACCCATTCTTTTCTTTTTCTTCGCTGTTGTTTGAATTTCTGAGTATTCTCCCTCTTCCACCTAGGGAAATAGGGAATGAACAAAGGAGTGGGGTCTTACACGTTCCTGGAATGTTTCAGAAATACGCACACCCTGCTGGGGGTCTGTGGTGGTCAGATAAGTAGAAGGCAACCCGTTATTATCGGAACTGAGAAGGAACGTATTCCCATTTTATGCCTTGCTTACATTACAGCTTGTCGATGTGGAAGCCAGAAAAGGAAATGATTGAACGTTAAAACTAAATATCGGAATTTTAAATCGTTATGACAGGTTGATGGAACTAATGAGTCAGATGGTAAATCTCTTTATATTGAGCAACCTCCTACAAAGTGCTGAAATGAAAAATGCATTGAAAATGTTGAAACTTGGAGTACAACACCGCTCCGATGACTTTAAAAAACATTATGATTACGAACAATTTATCAATGAGCTTCTTAGAAAAAACTGTAAAGAGTCAACAGAAACTTTTTTTATTATGTGTACACTTTTTATGTTTTAAAGGGTTTTACATAAATATAAAGTGAGTTTTTTCATTTTATTTTCAAATTTCGTACGTGTGAATTAAAGAGGGGATAAATTTATCTAATTTTCCATATCGTTTATTGTTATCAATCGGTTATTTTTATCAAAATCACGTTATCCCAAACGGATCACATTAACCGAAGTCCACTGTAGATACGCAGAAATTAAAACTAAAAACAATCAATCTAAAGAAAAGATATTAAAAAGTACTTACCTATTCGTTTAATGTTTTCCAATTCAGCCGAACTCTATGCACTTCAATCTAGAAATTTTTCACACGTATCTCATTTGAAAATCTGAAATTTTCGAGGGCTGCCAAAATCTTTTTTTAGATTGCAAATACTCTGTCACTTACACGAACGATGGATTGGACTCCCTGGTGGTAGCGCTAAAATTTTATTACATAAATCGTTCGTCAGACCGATAATGAAGTGCAGCTACAAGGTTGGGAGGAAGATTTGAATGATTTTATTGATTTTATGCCTTAAGCCATAAGATGAGCTATACGTCATTTCATAGTTGTATCTTGATAAATACTTTTGCTAAGTTTTAACTAAAAAAGATTCTCAATCAAGCCTTCCTTTCTTGAGAAAATGAAGCAAAGAAGATGCATCTTTCAATCAACCAGAAAAAGACCAAATACGTGACAAATACTAGCTTGAGTGAACCCCATTTCGAAATAAAGGACTATAGATTCGAAACTGTTAACAGGTTTACCTATTTAGGTTCCGAACTAAGTGTTAACAATGATAGTGAGCCGGAGGTTGGCAACAGAGTCTCTGCCGTTACCAGATGTTTTTTTGGTATCCACAAATATCTCAAATCTAATATCATCAACAGAAGAACAAAGTTATTGCTTTATAAGACACTCATTCGACCCATCCTCTCGTACGCTGCTGAAACATGGGCATTAACTGAAAGACTTTGGCTGTTTTCGAAAGAAAAGAACTCCGCAGCATTTTAGGAGGTTTGAAATGAAACGACTCCTGGAGGAGAAGGACATATTCCGAAATCTATAAGGTTTTTAAGGAGTCAGACATAATAAAATTCATTTCTATTCTCAACATTTGAAATGGGCAGGACACGTGATTAGAATGAATGACGACTGAACCACCCAGAGGATTTTCGAGGCCAAACCGTTGGGAGCTCGTCAAAAGGGAAAGACCGAGAATTCGGTGCATTGACTGCTTTGAAATAGACAAAGATCCTAAAACTCATAAACTGGAAGAGTCTATCCAAGAAAAGAGACCCCCTGATTGGTTTGGTTTGGTTTGGAGTGCTACGGTCTACTTTTTGCAACATTAAGGCTAATGAGACCGGGACCTACAGCTTAAAGCCGATTCGGAACGGCTACGAACATCTACTGTGGGATTCGAACCCACGAACTCCGGAACCGAAGGCCAGCACCGTAACCAATCGGCAATCGTTCGGCTAGAAATCGATTTTGAGGAAGGCCATGGTCAACCCTGGTCTAGCTCACCATTGAAAAAGAAGTTTTAACTCAGTTTAAATTTGCATTTCAAACATTGGAGTTTATTTAAATTTTCTCTATAGTATTTACAAGACGAATTTAAATTGATTTCCTGAATAACTAGAATAAAAAAAAATATTGAGAAAGGAATAACGACTTATCCATTTATTTTGATTTATAAAGTTTCATACGTTGTATGACAATGAAATTCGAAAGCAGCATATCGTAATCATTAATTCATAAATCACCCTTTTATAGTAGCCAAATAATTCTTCAAATTTTTAAGTCCAGCTTTTTCAAACCTTCCTCTGCATTTACAGTCCCGCCTATATGCACAGAAAGTAATGCTAAATGCTCTGACTAATCCTACTGAACCGAAGGAATGTTTTTGCTCTTTTCATGGTTTAAAATTACCTTTCAACACTTGCAGCAGAAACTAGAACTGTACACAAATTTTAAAGATTAAAAAAAAGTCTAATGCAGATATCTCAAAAGGAAAGATGACCGAATGGTTAGGGCGCTGGTGTTCGGTACCGGAGTTCGTTGGTTCAAACCCATTGTGATATGAATGTTCGTATCCGTTCGAAATCAGCATTAGCACTAGGTCCCGGTTTCATTAGCTCCCGTATTGCAAAAGAGTAGACCGTAGCTCTCACAATGTTTCGGGGAGGTCCAGACCTCCCCCTCCCCAATGAATATGTTTTAGCTCTGTAGTACAACAGTATTTGCCACTCCTACATTTTGCCGCCTTAGTCTGTCGCCTACGTTGCCTATTGCCAAAGTTTTTCAGTGCGTATATCACCAAAAGAAAAATTAAATTCGTCAAAACTGTTGCTGCTTCATGAAAATTTAAAAAATAAAAACGTCTAGCTTTGTACAAATAAGGTTAAAAAGAAGTCATTTGTATAAGATACTAGCAAATGTGCCCGTTCTTTGCTACGGTGAATTTAATGTATTACTTTTAAACAAAGATTTTTTTTCGTACATATCTCTCTAAATTCGTCAAAGTTTAGTTCGAGTCACTGGTATATTTATATATTTCTATTATAAGCGTATATAGTATAAAAGCGTATATAGTAAGCGTGTATAACAATATTCAGTTTTTATACTACTGTATTACTACTGTACGTTGATTAGCAACGTTAATAGATCTTGCCATATTACGTGGTAGAATAGGAAGCAGAGGTTTTGACAGCAACAGTGCTAATTTTATTGGTATTCATAAATGTTGTCCAAAATGAAGGAAATTTATGACAAACCACAGGGTTTTGTATGATACAGAAACACACATTCAAACTGACAACCATATGAATATGAAGATAACTATATAAAATGATAGGTTTTTATTTGCCTATGAGAGTCACTGAAATGTGTACTTTTTGTGGTTAGAAAATTGTTGATAAACATTTCATTGTAACGTTAAAATGAACGAAGAATTAAATTTAAAATTAGTTCTCACATAAAAATGCTATAATTTGCGTCCCATAGAAATGAAAGTCAATCACTTTATATCTCAATTTCCAGGTCAAATCGAACGGATACTACGCAGACGATGTTTATAAATAACATAAAATAAGAAATGAATAAATGAGATATTTAAAGGAATGACGTCATAATGATTTTAAAAAATATCGTTTTCACCTATTTACTATGTGATAAATTGAAAATTTTAATCTCCTGCTTTTAACCGAGGAAAACTGCGCTTTAAACAATTACATGGGATTAACGGAATGACGTCACTTTGCTAGAAATTGCTTCTTTCACTAAGTTATGATGCGATAAATTAAAAAAATTAATCGTTTGCGTTTAATCTGGGAAAACTTGGAATAAGGACATGAAACGCTCGACAAAGGGGGAAGGAATGGATTTCGAACGTTAAAAACTTACAAAAACTTTCCCAGGGATGTATCTAATAATTTCCCAAATTTTCACGGCGATTGGATGTATGGTTTTTAAGTCTATAGAGTACAGACAGACACAAATTCATTTATATATATATATATATATATATAGATTTCAGACAAATATTTCGATTTATTCTTAAATGTGGAATTAAATATTATATTACAATGTGTAAACATAACCTTTTAAATTACCCGTATTTGGCATAGAAGTATTTGGACATATTTTAAAATACTCTAGAAATTCCTCATGCAATTAACCTACTTTTTTTTTTTTTTATACATTTCTCAGTATAAATGATATGTGAAAGTAGAAAAATGCACCAAAAATGTGTTGACTCTCTACAAGCAATACGTTTCATAGTGCTGCCATCTATTGAAATTATTCAAAAACAAGTTGCAATTTCTGAAATTCTAATATAAAATTGGATTTAATATTGCCCGATATACAATATTGCATTATAAAATATTATAAATCTTGTTTTTATTATACTATTTTTATGTTATAATAAAATAAACTATTTAGCCTAATAGAAAAATTATTACATAATGGTCATATACTTTTTACTTTTTTTAAAATTTAAAATCCTGAAACGTTTTCAGTACGAAAGTAATATTTTAATATCTTTTCTCTACTTTAATTTTTTTAAAACTCATTAGAAATTTTTCAAATATTCAGAATTATTTAAATTTTTTTAGCTTCCATAAAGTTAAGTTCTACAGCATTGAGCTTCGCAGTTTTTTTAATGGAGTCACGACGGCCTATCACTTAGGTTCTCTCATGGCGCAGTAAGGCCGGACAGTGAAATAACTGACCAATGGGCGAGAATTCTTTTCGCCCAGTTACATATTTATATAGATATTCAACTTTATATATGTGTGTGTGTGTGTCTGCGTATATGACCTCTTTGGTTTCCTTTACTACAGAGAATGACAATGCACTTCAAAATGTGAAATCACTTAAGATTCCGCTACTCGTTAAAATGTACCTTTCCAATTTTGAGACCTTTACACTATGCATTTTTATAATTAAAAAAAAATAAAAAAGTAGATCCAAAATAAGGACGTCACTCTTTTATTTCTATTTTGATATGTCAATGTTCGAATCTACCTTCTAACGGCAAAAATTTAGAGTACACTTCGATGGTTTTTATTGTTGTATATATATTGCGTTGCCTCCTGGAGCAGACCTCTTAATTCCGACAAGGTCCTCTTTTCAACTGGAGGGCCGTCGTACGTCACCTCCAAAGGGCACATCGCCTCCAAGGATAAAATATCCACAGCTCTTGCTACAAAACTCGAGAGCTCTCGACCGAATAGATTCTCACTCCTCAACTGACATTCCAATGATGTTATCTCTCCCTCGTTTTGTTCGATTTGATGAGCCATTTCCAACCAGCGTTCCTCTTCTGTTGGTGTTATTTGGTTTTCGCTTGGGGCTTCTCGACTTCTCGGAGGCTCTTCTTCGTCGCAAACCATCGCGGATGTCCGGTGCTCCAAGAGTGGTATCTGTTTTGCCTCCGCCTGAAATGCCAGAGATGAATCCTTTCTCCTTTTTCTGAGGTCCCTTTGAGCCTCTCTGAGGTTGCGGTACTGTACGTCGTTGAGGGAACTCAGTCTGTCCGTGGCGATCCTGAGTCCGTTTGCCGTGTCCAACCACCAGCGAGTCTCCTCCGCTATGCGTTCCAAGTGTTCGTCCATCCGACCACTGACTTCGTCCTGCAAAGAAAGAAGGCTCTTCACTACCTCCTTCTTAGTAGATGTGACATAAGATCGCAGATTCGATTGAATTTGTTTAGTTCGGTGTTAATCAACGTCTATCAATGGACGCATTGGAAGCGTTTCTGACCTGCGCTTTGAACATTTTACTCTCTCTTCAACCAGTTACAGGATAGGAGATCCAAGAGGAATGAAAAATTCGAGTGGAGGCACTTGTTTCCATTCGCACGCCTACATCTATTAAAAACGAAAGTAAAAAAAACGCCGTTTCAAAAAGAAGGCTGACTCGCAGTTGGTTGGCTACTGCTTTTTCACCTAGGGACTCCGAAATTTGTTGACAATACTTTTCGGATTAATTTACAAGTGCATCGTTAAATTACCTGAGAAAAGTTAAATAGTGTTAGCAGAAATGCTCATAGTAATGCGAAACAGATTATATATTTCTTTAACCAGGCTCTAACAGTCATAACAGTCTAAGTGACAATGTCGCCAACAGGATATCTGTTTGCGTTTTTGCGAACTATATACCATGATTTCCGCAGTTACAGAAATTCGTATGCTTACCAACTCTACTAAAACTGTACTTGCAATCTGTTTTGACACGTTGGAATTACTCTTCTAATTTTGTGTACCTGTTATAGAAACGGAATAGGATAGATGCGTTTTATACTACACCCGTCATCTATCTATCTATATGTGTGTGTGTGTGTATGTGTGTGTGTAATCCAATAATTTTATTTCTGCTGGACAAGGAGGAAGCTAATCAGCTCGCAGTAATAACGATACAGTCGGGCCAGTGAAAGAGACCAGCACAAGTCTAATTAAAACTTTATTTTAGAGCTGCTAAAACGGACATTTTTACTAGTCAACGACAGACAAGAGAAAGTAACAAACATCACTCTGCTCGAACAGAGGTGCACTCAAGAGCGAAGACAGAAAGCATTTTCCCGAGGGACAAGAACCTTACTCAGCGAATTTAAGTGTTAAGATCAGGAAAAACGCGGAGTCATCGGCTGGAAACAACTGGAAAAAGGTGTTGAATAGACAGAAAATGAACATCTATAGGACAGAAAGCTTTGGGAAATGGATCGAAAGAATTTTAGGTCGAGGACGCTCCTTTAATGAAGACATTTAGAAGCTGGGAAAAAGATTTTAAGGAATCAGAATGGGAAAGAGGAGGTTTTTAAGGAAATATTAAAGTTGAATAATTTTGATATATTACACACACACACACACACACACACACACACACACACACACACATATATATATATATATATATTTCTGAAGTAAAAACTTCGAATCTAATTTTAGAGATATATGTGGCTTCTTGGGACGTAGGGAAAGGATTGCCAGTTTTGGGTGTTTTATTTTTTTTTTTTTTTGTTGTGTGTTTTTTTTTTTTTTTTTTTTTTTTTATTTTTTTTTTTTTTTGGTTTGGGGTTTATTTTTTTTTTTTTCTTTTTTTTTTTTTTTTTTTTTTTTTTTAAACTATAAAGCCATGTAATGCTACGTTAGTGAGCACTAGTTAGTGCTACCTAATGAGCACTTTTAGTTGCAACCATATTGCAGCCGAGATATGTCACAGGCGACATCTACGTCATAATGGCTTTAGATGTCGTCATTATGACACAGTAGAGAGGGTAATTTACTAAATTCCCATCTCCGGCGACGTCTGAAGGCTAAATCCCAGTTTAGGGGGCTCTACTTCAGTGGGTACGCCAAGCGTGGGTCGCCAAATGCGATGTCGCCAAATTCAAGTATCCAGTTTTCTGGTAAACCTTGCTCTTCTTGATGATACGTGACAACTGAACACGAAATGACACGTGTTTTGAACGTGTGATACGTGAATGACACGTGAAACATGAACACGAAATGACATGTGATATGAATATCTGACCCCTATTGGTTCCTGTAACTAACAATACTCCAAGACCGCTGAATCTGGATTTTCTAGCGTAATTTCAAGTCTTTGTCCATTTCGGCCGTGCTCTGGAGGTTTGTCATTTCGTGTCCATTTCACCTGTGCTCTTGCGGTATTTTTTTTCCGATTTTTTAAATTTAATTTCTTAAGTGTTTCATAAACCTTTTTTTGTAAATTGAGGATGGCTTCTGCACATGTTTTCAAGTATGGCTCTGAGCTTTTTAGGAACTTAAGGGATCAGGGAAAATTGAGAGAGTTACAAATAGAGGTTTTTTGGGGGTAGTAGAATATAGGGATAGGGATACTTTGTTAGCAGTCATAAGAAAATATGTGCATCCGGGTACTACAATCATTTCTCATTGCTGGAAAGCCTATGATTGTCTTTCAGATGAGGGTTTTGATCATCTTCGAGTTAATGATAGTGTTACTTTCAAAGACCATGATACCGGAGCACACACTAATACAATTGAGGACATGTGGAGCTCAATTAAGAAATCCCTCCGCACAGTTCGCAAGTGTGAGAATCAGTTTGATCCTTTACCTTTTGTGAATTTATGTGGAAGATAATGAAAGAAAATCGGCAGGACGCTTTTCAGGATATTTTAAATAAGATAAAGCTTTTATATACGTGGATACTTAAATAAGGTAAGTGTTTTATCAACTTTATATTTTATGCTTAATTTTCGAAGGGTAACAAGTGATGTTATATTTCACATATATATTTTTGTATTTACTGCTTTTTGAACTTTTTTTTATTCAAAATTGTGTCTTATTTTAATTCAAATTAAGACACATTTCATTCATTTCATTATTTTTTGTTCAAAATGGGCTTTGAAATAGGGATAAACTTAATACAAAACGAAGATCAAATTGTAAACATCACTTGGCGGCAATTTTACGATCACTTGTACAAAAATAGAGCCAAAAACATGGCGGCCAGCCCCCGGAATTGGGATTGTAGTATTTGGAGACATCGCTCACGCTTGGCGTACCCACTGAACTGAGGCCCCCTAAACTGGGACTCTACCTTTCTGACGTTGTTCTAACGTGGAAGCTACCTATGACTATCTCGACTGGAGTATGGTAGCACCTTACGTTTTTATAAAATAACAGGTGGTCAATCTTGTGGACAGTAAATAAAAACATGAAATCTAATAATAATAATAATATCACTTAGTTACTCTTGGACTATTACTTTGATCACCTCCAAAAAATCTCAGATGACAAATAATTTTAAAACAGCATTTCAATAATTCAAGAAATAATAAAACTTTGCAACTACCATAATTGCGTGGATTGTCAGAAAAGCAGAGCTACATTTTATACGCCGTGGTTTCTTAAGCCAAATTTGGCTATTTTTTAGACTCCTCGAAGTAAAATGTTAAAGTACTAGGACGCAAATAAAGCGTCTAAGAGGTGAAAAAGTTACTAGTATTACTCTGAAATCTTAAAGTTACAAGAGAAATTATTTCGTAACCAAGCATGAGTTAAAACCTATTCCGACCTTTAAATGTATGTCGTTGGACAAACTGATGGATAAAGTAACGGTGACTGGCAAAACTTGATTCACACACTAGAATGGCGCAAATAAAATGGCGCTGTTCTAGGTTGGAGCCTAATAATAAACTTTCGAGTGATTTCTTTAAAACAGCAGGCACCAATTCTTTTAACAACAGAAATCCTCGACACCAGTTACCTGAAACGATTCCGCCTCTTTTTCGAGTATCTCGAACATCTCATTCCTAAATGCTTCTACCCTTCTCCTGCCCTGTTCTCGCCCTTTAAGAAGAGTATCCTCGTCCTCTGTCTTCAACTGCGCCTCCAAGTTCCGGATCTTCTGCTCCACCCTCTCAACATCGTATGTCTGCAGACTCTTCAACTTCTTCCTGAGCAGCCGGAGCTCTGCTTCGTACATGATTGCCTCCTCGTTGGCTTTCACCAGCTTTGAGGCTATTTCTCGGCCACGCCTTTCTTCTGCTTGCGTCTTTGACTGCTCGGCGTCCGGAAGCGCCCACTCAGCTCTCCGACACGCCTCCTTCTGCTCGAGTGCTGCATTTTCCAGAAAGGCCACTCCTTGCTCCTTGTCCCTCCTCTCCGCATCGACGAAACTCCTGTAGAGGATAATATCCTCCTCCAGGATGTCGCACATGTGGTTCCTCCATTGGATCTTGTGCCTCAGGTCTTCGATGTTGAGAAGATAAATTTCTCTTTCCATGTGGCTCAGTTTCTCTTTTTTAATCTCTTTCTTCCCTTTTCCTTTGCCCCCTTTCTTCTTCTTCTTCTTCGCCATTTTTATTTCTTGAAGATTTAGTGACACTGAAATTTAAAACAGAAATAAACTTTCCCCTGCTAACTAGAGCACCTGCGCATGTTCATGGCATTGATAGTCTCTTTGGCATGATTTACAGGGTAATATTTGGGGTGCTACTATATTGCAGGTGGGATATGTCACAGGCGACAGTCGCATCAAAAGGACTTCATTGAGAAGTCGTCATTATGATGTGATAGAGAAGGGAATTTATAATACCAAATCTCCATCTCTGGCGACTTCTGATGTCATTATGACGTAAAAGTCACCTGAGACCTATCTCGACAGCAAAATACTAGCATCTTTGAATTGTGAACTGGTGATAAAGTCACACCTTTAACTAGGAACTAGATATTGACCCTTGCCTTATGTACTGCCCATGCTCACGAGTTTGTACTCTCCATTCAAAGTCTTGTAAGTGAGATTTGAGATGCTAGACAGAGATAATAAACTCGTGCGTTTAAATTAGGCTTCTTTCGACTTCAGATGCTTTATCATTGACTTTTTAACGAAAGTAGCCGAGGTACCTCAGTTGGAAAAGCACCTATCTATTAACCAGAGATTTGTGGGGGAAAGGTTCGAGCCGGCCAAAGATCGGTCGTATAGAGCAATTTCGCTCAGCGTGGGGATGTTCTTCTTGGTCTAAATGACGAGAAGCCTCTTGAGCACAGTCGTTCTTTCATCATCTTTTTTCGCACCAGTTCTTGAGGTTTAGCCAGAGTACATCCCTCGAGGTTTCTCGCTCAAAGTAAAGCTGCCTATTAGCCTCAGCCATGGACCAGTTGTAAACTGTGACGGGGTCGAGTGGAAACCTACACCAGGGGGATGAGCAACAACAACGATAACAGCTGGATTATCAATTTGGCGACTTTGTGGTCAGTCATCACCGTATGTGAGAAAACTAGCATACTTGACCATGATAAATGTGAATAATCTAGCACCGATCCGGGGCTCATATGGCCGGGAGACTCTCCAGGTTTCTCTCGGTGGTGGTGGCCAGAACGCAAATATTGAGCCACCCCGCTCAGCCAGCTTCCTTCAAAGTACCTTCAGGTGCCACTGCAGGCGAAAGCAACAGAGTAGAAGCAAGAGGAATTTGGAAGACTAATGGATGTTATAGCAGGCCTCTTGATGCCGGAATTAGTAAGGGTGGTGCGAACTACACGGGCCTAAAAGATGGCCGTTGTAGCCCGAGGAATTTTGCACATTGCCTTTCGAGACGGAAACCGGATGATCTAACAGAGGAGCAGAAATTATTCTGATAATCGACAGTCGTAGTTCTGGGCATCGGAACCATCACATGTGAGTCATTGCGAAGGAACTTTGGCCCACCCTGTGGAACCCCCGTGACTCGGCGTGCTAAAAAAATATACACTGAAACCTCGTATTAGTTTCAGGGGTGAAAAAAAACTTAGACCGTAAGTACAAACTAAGAGTTAGAGGATAATGATTTTAAAAAAATTAAAAGAGGAGGGAGGGGTCGCTGAAGGCAGTATAATAAAAGGGAGAACTGTAGCCCCCTCAGGGAATGAGGCCCTTTGGCTTGGTTGGGGAAGTTAGCCACTGGGGTCGAACCTTCTGGCTTATGCTGGCCATGTTGCTGAGTCACCCATCATAGCCGAGATAAATGTAGATAAGCAATGTAATTCTAGGAGCACCCTAAATGCAATGAAGCTGAGGTACCAAAACGGGGTGTGAAATTATGTTGTGAAGATCCCCCCCTTGTTCAGAACCCAAATCAGCTGATCTAAATTCCTCCTGTTTCGATCCGGCTACAATAGCGCGGCGACTCCGTGTCTGGTATGTTGACAGTTCGGTTGAATAGGCGTCACGCATCTGATCGGTTGCGGTAATGATCCCGAAGAGTGTTCCTCGAGAATTTCGGAATCGTTACAGCTAGCGAATGATAATTCAACTAGCTGTAACCTTAGCTGGAGTTCTCAGGTAACTGGAATCGTAACTGACTAAAAAACGTTTGGCGGGACTGTAACTGACCCCCAGGTATAAAAAACCTGGAGTTTTGCGACTCATGGCTTTCGAGTGATTACATTCGGGTGACTCGTCAAGTCCGCTCCCATAAAGAACGGCAGGGTCTCGGACACCGATCGGGGACAGATTGGGTTTGTGTCGCACCTTGGAAAGGTATCCCCATTTGTGAGATTATTTAATCTTTTTTCCGACTGTGATCGTCGTGGTAATGTTATGCAAGAAACAATCCTCTAGATTTCTACTTGTTTTGGGGAGAATTAGAATCCCGTTGTATATATATCAGTATTTACTCCAGAAAAATAAAAGTGATTTCCAATTCTGTTATTACTGTGATGCTTCTTCACTCTAGAACATTGAAGTCGTCACAATGTGAAAAAGCCGGTGGCTGTAGTCATTAAAAATTTAGACAATCACTTCATCTGCATTTACCACAATACCTTATATTAGAACTAAATATTTTTTTGGTCCGCTCTGCAGTAAATTTGTCCATTTGTCTTATAGTGCTGCCATCTATGTGAAGCGATGTTCACCAAAAAGTCGACGGTAGAGAATGACTGAAATTGTAGGTGTATAAATAGATAAATCGTTATACTACAGTTAGTCTCAACTAATAATTGTTAGTTAAAACAAATTAGCGGTTATCTTCTAAACAAATGTATGACATTTAATCCTTGATTAACTTTATTCAACTACGTGTCAGATTCCTAAAGTTTTACCGCCGTAGTCAAATCCAAAAATTCCAAAATCTTATAAACTAAAGAAATAAAGATAAATTTGGCGATTAACAGTGCAGATCACATGTTACAATCAGCAAGCATTAACCCAGGTGGCAAAAGCGACATATATAAAACAGTTGCATCTTACAGTCACACAGTGAGATTTACAATTATTTATGCCGTGTATGCACACAATTCATACACAATAAATTATTAAGTTGAACTTAATTTATAAACATGCCTTCAAAGATTGTTAATACTTATTGATGCTCATTTTACATCTCATACGATTCGGATTCGATCTGAAGTAATAACTTTTACCGTAATAAGGAAAGTGCTGCCATCTGTAAGTTAGCTGTAGTACTAAATCCCTTTAAGAAGAAAGTTTCTTCTTAAAGCATGAGTTTTTATAGGAAAAACTGGTAAAATGATATTTTTTTTTTCGTCAGAACGGATGTAAAAGTATTATGTAAGTTATTTTATGCAATTTTAGTTATGGGGGGGGACTATAGAACATGAAAGGATTACATCCTTTATTAATTACAAAACTAATAGCTATACAAACAATGTGTAAACTATTTAATTACATGTTTATTTAGAATTTAACCGTGTTAGACATAGGCAAATGCGTTAAGGTATTAAGACTTTATCTAAAAATCTATTTAAATTATTACTTTAGCTATCTGCTATAACCTTTAGTCTGGATCACATGGTTACTCTTTCAAAACCTATAGAGGAATATGCATGAAAAATTTATTTAACAAATCGTTCAAACATAAATAAATAAACCAATTCCATTTTCAAATAAGAAGTTTTGTAACGTGTTCATAATGAATCCCTCCACAAAGACCAGAAACAGTTCGACCATTGTGCCCATAGACACATAAAATCCTAATTTACTTGCAAGTCCATGGCGCTTTATCCTCATGTTTTAAAAGATTTGTTTTGTTTCTGTGGCAACCGAGGTTTAGTTTTCTACTGAAAATAAGTTTTGATTTAGACTCGTCAGTTGTTCCCCCCCTTTATTTTAAGTTTAAGGGGATATATGTATATATAAACAAGCAACTTTTTTTTCTGTAAAAAGATCTCGGACATTACAAAAGTAATTAAATGTATTTCAGAATTTCAATTCAAAATTTTGTTTTGGATTCAGTGACTTTTTAGATTCCCTTTTTTTCTGACATAATGGAGTCAATGCTTTACGGATTTATTAGTAAACTCAAATGTTGAAGATTAAAATTGCATCAAAGTATTTTACAGTTTGACACCAGAACAGGGTGCCCCGCCAACTTGGCGATAAATCTCTATGCATGATAGCCTAACATTTTCCCCTGATCTCGCCTCGTCCAAGCAATCTGTATCTATATTTTGCTTTACATTATATTGGAATCAGCTGTCCTTGTGTAACCTTTTTCTGATATATTAAAGACGCTTAATGCTTAAAAAAAATTAGATATAGCCAACAATTAATGGTTCACTATGGCTAATTTTTGATAATTTGGAGCTTTTGGTTTGTAAACTGTTGAGAAATTAATTAATTTAAGTATAAATGCCCGGTTTCTGATTGGTTTGGGTGAATTAAGTAAGATTATGTAATTCTATTACAATGGTGCATTCTGCATCCATTAAATTCACCAAAAAAGGAAGGAATACAATGTTCCGATGGAATTCCTTTCTCTTGTAGTAAACATCACCAATCATTTCACCAAATTTGCGAAGGGGCACCCTATTCTGAAGTATTAACATGTTTTACTATTTTTCGAGGATTTAAAATCTGTAGTCAATAGAATTACCACACAATTTAAATCTACAGTAAATTGAATTGAAGCCAAATTGCATAACTTATGAGTGGTACATCCAAATAGAATACACCTTGGCGATTTTTAGTGATTTTTATTGGTCCGGAGCACGCCAAATTATATTTTATGGAAACCACTTCCGTTGATAGATTAATAGCCAATAGGATATTAATCTATCAACGGAACCTATACACCTAGCCAGTTGGTCACGAAGTCCTTTTTTTTTTTTTTTTTTTTTTTTTTTTTGTGACTCTAATAATTTGGCGATCTTTGTTCAATTCCAGATAACAAAATGGAAGTTAAGTGTTTCTCATAAAAGTTAAAGAAATCTAACATTTTATACAATTTTTTTTTGCAGATGAAAAGATATATTGTAATTAAAACCATTTAAAACACAATGAAACACCAATTTTAGTAAATTCGTGATAATATAAATATAACATTTTAACACAAACATCTTTTTCAGCAATATTTGGGGATTAAATTATTTATAAAGATTAAATTACCCCAATTTATACAGGAACGATATCTTGGCCCAACTATCAATACTTGGCGAGTCCACAAAATCTTTAAATTTCGAGAGAGAAAAAAAGCGGTGTGCTAGATGCATTTGTGACCCCTTTCTCAACAGATTCCAATCCGAATAGCTCTAAATTATTAAAAAAAGAAAATAATAGAGTATAGAATGGAGCCGTAAACCAATAAGAATGGACAATCAAACGGAAATGGTAGACTATGTACGTAACTAGTTTGGATTTTCGGTCAAATCGCCGATGTTCCTCAAAGCCAATAAACTTAAATTTATAGAATTAATAGCATGCACAATTAATAAGTAACAAAAGGGTTGCACAATAAGGAACGGATACCAAAATAATATAAATCAAAGTAGAGACACGGCGATATCAGAAATAAAAAGTTAGGTTATCATATTTAGAGCTTTATTGCCAAGTTGGCGAGAGTACTCTTTTCTGATGTCCAACTCCGAAGCCAATCACTTCAATTTCACAGGATAATTAACAAATATAAATTATGCGCATTTAATATGCAACGAAAGAATTGCACAAGGAGAGCCGGAAACAGAAGTAATATAAATCAAAATATAGACGCGGCGAGATCAGGAGAAAAAAAGTTACGTTGCCACGTTTACAGCTATATCGCCAAGTTGGTGGGAGGACACTGTTCTCCTGTCAAATGAATTTATGCCATATATCTTGACCATATTTTAATGGCATGTAATTAATCAATGACGTGATCATAAACACTTACGTCATCAACCGATCTATCTCTATGTTATCACGTGATCAGATATCAAAAGTGAAATCCGTTTAGAAGTTCAATACCATAAGATGAGCTACCCTATACCGGTTGAAATTGATTTATGTCCCAGGCAACATCCGCGTCATAATGACTGCAGGAGTCGTCAGAGAGGAGAATTTGGTACCATAGATTCCCCTCTCTGCTGAGGCTCTGTCATAAAGACGACTTCTAAAGTCATTATGGCATGAATGATGCCTGTGACGTACCTAGACTGTAATATGGAATCACTCAAAGAACGTAGACTCAATGCAACAATTAACCTCGTTCAAAGAATTTTTAGAAAAAATGCATTGAAGAAAGGTGCCAGTGTTCCCCAATTTTCACATGCTCATGTTTTTTTAGTACAATAAAACGACTTATCAAGAATCTTACATCCGCCACACACAACGAAGAATGGAAGAGCTCGAGTAGCTTCTAAGAATTGAAGAGGTTTAAATCAAACTACTCTACCAACCGTATGGTTTAGAGTTAATTTCCAAAAAGAAATCTCACTAAAAAACCCCAACAAAAATAAATAAAATCTTCTACAATGTGCGATCAGGAAAAGTTGAATACATACGAACATTCTCCGTTCGGAATGCAGTAGATATATCTCTCCTCCCGACAGATATATCATCACTTGGAGCTTGGTTTAGTTTCGTTTGGAAAGTTTTAGTCTACGTTTAGGCAACACGAGGTCTAATGAGACCGGGATATATTGCTTAAAGCTGATTCGAACGGCTAGGAACATCCATGCCACAGCGAGGTTCGAATCCAAGAACTCTAACCATTCAGCCATCGTTCGGTCACGTGGACCTTGAAAATACAACAGAAAAGTTATGCTGTATATT
>CM063505.1:5591100-5593600 GCA_032207245.1 Pardosa pseudoannulata
CCAATAAAAGGGATAGGGCTGCCCATAAAAACCTCCGCTGTCGACGTTTAAACGAAATCCTGGATTGTTTATTCGGGAAGAGGAATATATATATATCCTCCGCCGCTTTGCATTCTTTTTCGCAATCCTTCGAAATTCGAGCGCCGACAATAAAAGAGTGTTCCCTTTTCGACACCCATTTGTTTGTTTTCATTTGATTTTCGCCACCAGAAGCGATTTGGCGCGGAATTTTCGCAATTCTATTCGCCAAATATTCTTTGTTTTATTGCAAGTCTCCCTGAACAACCCTCAAAAACGAATACACGAAACAGCTAAATGAAAAGTGACAATTAAAACTAAATAAAATAACAGCAAGAATAGCAATGTATAACAATAGCAATAAATAAAAATGCATATTAGACAAAAAAACAGCAACTGAACAGAAATTAAAAAATTATATGCACAAAAGTACCGGGTCATCCAAAAGTCAGGACGAACTTTAAAAATGAATAATTCGAAAAAGAATGAAGATACAAAGATACGGTTTGCACCAAACGGATGCAAAAGATATCAGATTTTGTGTGGAAACGAAAAACAAAAATAGTTGTGTTAGCGACGAACAGATGGCGCTATAGTGTTTTACATCATCAAAAGATGATTTACAAATGAAGAAATGTTTACAACTTCCAAGTCAACTTAATTACAGTTAATGAGCGCTACAGTAAATGCTTAATGGGCTGTCCATCCTTTAGAAGTACAACTGTGAGACGAGTCACCACACTGTTCACAGCATGTAATCGCATTTCTTGTATTATGGAAGACATCGTACAACACATACAAATGACATACAAATGAATGAAAACAAAAGGGACCTAGAGATTTCGATAACAATAAGCGATGAATACTATTAACTGAGATCTTATTAAGCGGAGTTCACTGTACTTCCATTCACAATTTTCTTGCCGTAGATTTTTGTTTATATAAATGAGTAAAAAAATTAAAGCTGTTTCCGAAAAGCTACAAAGATCTATATCAACAACAGAATTCGAACCCACGAACTCCGGTAGTAGCTTTAGGCAGTGCTTTACCTATTCGGTGACCGTGAAAGAGCAGCCACAAAACGAATATCCTAAATCGAAATCTCTCCGAATTCCCTTCCTGCGACACCGCTGTCGAGATTTCCCATACAATCGATTCCTCTTCAACTCTCTATTAAAGTATTTTTGAGCCGGGAGTTTATAACATTTCCTTCCTTCCATTTTCTCTCCACCAATCAACGGGCTTTAAATCATTCGTTTATTTATTCGTCTGTCAGATACAGCTGCTATTTCATTTTACTTTCCGTTCTCCATCGAAACATTGGCTCCCGATTTTTAAAAATTTCCGATTGATGATTTATGCAACTTATTTACGCAATAATTCTGAGATTCCGATAATTTTTTAAAGAGGGGGGGGGGACGTCAACGAATTAAGATTTCAGATGGTCGCTCGATTAAATGTTAATTATAAATACACGTCTGCTTTTCATAATTTAAAGTTTAGTAATATATTTGTGAAATTCAAAGAACTGAACTGCTTGCATACAGTCTGCCAACACCTTATCGAATTATCCAGTAAACTAAAAATATATATAGGTATTTTTTTTAAGAATTGTATGTTTTTGGTTTTGGAGCGCTGCGGTCTACTGTTTTGTTCACGACGATTAATGAGACCGGGACTTACTGCTTAAAAACGATTCCGAACGGCTACGAACAATCATGCATATAGCGGGATTCAAAATCGCGAATTTAAGAATTTTAGGACACCTTTACATGTATTTAGGAAATGTTAGTTATAACTTTCTTTATTAGAAGGGTATTCATTCATTGAATTAAATGAGTCGTTTTTAATAACAATTATGGGTATATTAACTTTATTAATTCATAATAAAGAAGAACTGAAAAACTCTTAATGTTCTATACAAAAATGCTGTATGGTGTATAATTATCGTTTACAAAATCGTCTACAAAATAAGAATATAGAAGGTCATTCGCACTTTTTGAAAACGATTTTTATAGTTCATTAATTGAGTCTCAAATATCTGGACATTTTTCATGAATTAAATGAGTCATGATTTTAATAACAATTATGGGTATATTAACTTTATTAATCTATATATATATATATATATATATATATATATATATATATATATATATATATATATATATATATAAATGAATTTGTGTGTGTCTGTATGTACTCAATAGACTCAAAAACCATGCATCCAATCGCCGTGAAAATTTGGGAAATGTTTAGGTATATTCCTGGGAAGGTTTTTGTAAATTTTTAACGTTCGAAATCCATTCCTTCCCCCTTTTTCGAGCGTTTCATGTCATTATTCCAAGCATTATTTTCCTCGGTTAAACGCAAACGATTAAATTTTTAATTTATCACATGATAACTAAGTGAAAGAAACAATATTTCTAGCAATGTGACGTCATCCCACGTAATTGTTTTAAACACAGTTTTCCTCGGTTAA
>CM063505.1:5596100-5654752 GCA_032207245.1 Pardosa pseudoannulata
TATATATATAAATACTGTTATATATATATATAATATAATTTTTATTACATATAATATATATACTTTGTTTATATACATTATATATCTCATAAACTATATATCATAATAACTCTTTTTATATACATTTATATATATAACATATATATATATTTATATATTATATATATATATATATATATATATGTATATATATATATATATATATATATATATATATATATATATGCACACAATGTGTATATATGTAGGATATTTTATAGAACATTGTTAAAGGTAAAAGCAAATGCAATATTTAGAAAATTTGCATAAATATTACAGGAAGCCCAAATATCTGATTTTCTATTATTTATGTAACTTCCACTTTCTCATACAAAGTTATTCTTACTCCCCGTACACTCCCTCCTAAAAACCATACAAGATGGCAGAGATCAATACCTGCAGAAACAAGCGACAGTTTGCAACACCCCTCCTTCAGTTTCCTCCTCCCGCGAGGAAGAAAATCGAGTTTCAAATGCGCCAAAGAAGGTCACAACTACCTTATTTTGGAAGTATTTTATCATATTTGACGGCCACAGAAAGGGAAGAAAAGAGATTTTTGCCGTTAAAGCAGCCAAAAATTTACACTTTTTTTTAAAAAAAAATAGATGGGGTGTAGGAGAAAACCCCACTCTTGAAAGCAAATTTCCCGAAAGATCACCAGCAGGCGAAAACGTCCATTTACCACTTCGTTACCAAGGTGATAATTAAAATTCAGTACGATGGACAATTTTTTAATAAAATTATTTCAGTTTTGTTGTGCTCAAACTTTAACTATCAACAAATTCTTACTTTTCACCATCGGAGGGTGTTGCAGTGATTCACCTTTGTCGTGCTTCGGTGCGGCTCTGGGGATGAGCAACAGGGTGTTGTACTACGGTACCTCACCTAGGACAGCTATCAGCCTCCTCGTGGCGCCCCCTGGTAACTAGGAGTGTCCCTCCTAGGCCAATGATAGCCGTCTGAAAACCTCAAGGGGTATACCTCCTTTAGGTTTACTCGGGTGTCACGAACCCGGGGTTTCCTGAGTGACTTCCCTGGTAGTCCCGAACTTACTTTTGTAGTATTGTTCCTTACTGGGGTCGTCTAAATTAATTTCGAGCCATGACTGAACCTCTCGTAGGTCAGCAGCACCCTGTGGTGTTGTGGTTACGTCGTGGCGACCGGTTATTCAGATCTGTATGGCTTCGGCCGGGTCAGAGTAAAACTCACTTACTTTTTACCATCGGTACGAGGGTCACTCAGAAATTTTTAAGATACAACTCGGTTTTTAAAGTTATACTTACAAAATTTTAGGTGTGTTCAAAGTAGTCTCCTCCAGAATCCATGCACTTTTGTAAGACGAATTTTCCACAAATTAAATGCCTCGAGCCATTCATTTCTTAGAAGAGATGAAATAAAATGAATTTATAGCCACATCAATCTCTTCTTTTGAATGAAAATGACATCCACGTAAGTTCTTTTTTAGATTATAGAATAGACAAATGTTTCACATAGCTAGATCAGGTGAATACGGCGGGTGTTCTATCACTTTAATTTGTTTTTGTTTAAGAAACTCAACTGTTAATCCGGCTGTATGTGAAGATGCATTGTCAGGGTGAAGCACGAATCCCCATAACATTCACTTCTTGTAGAATTTATGGAAGACATTGAGTGGTATACCCGTTTGCTTTTACTGTCTTCTGTCCTTCGAACACGATGGCTTTGACCAATCCCGTACTTCTGAAGAAAACGGCATACATCCCTTTTTTCAGTGCGCCTTGTCTTTTCACCATTGTCGGTGTGGGATCGTCTTCAAAGATATATACTTTTCTTTCTTGACGTGTTGGAACGTCAAAAAACGGTATGTACCGTTCATCACCCGTTACAATTTTAGAAAGGATCCGGTGGCCACCATCATTCAGCAATTTTAGAGTTTATCGATTCTGACACGCTCCTCTTTTTGGTGCACAGTTAGATTATGGAGAACCCGACGGCAAACTATTTTTTTCCCTATGTAATTCTTCATTAATCATTTTGCTTATGGCTGCGGATCCAATGTTAAGTTCCTTCTGTATAATTTGATGGGTACAGTGATTATCATCCATTAACATTTCTCGTATGGCACACACATTATCCGGCCTTCCTGTGTGTTCTTCATCCTGAAGAAAATGGCGACCTCTGCTTAATTCTTTAAACCATCTGGATACAGTAACACGAGCTGGAGATTCATTCCCAAATGCCAATTGCAACCGTTGAAAGCATTCTTCTTGATTGAATCCTGCTTTAAAATCGCAGTAAATCATAGCTCGAAAATCCAGCGGACAAATCCTACTTCGTAGTTTTTCAGCTTTCGCGGAAGGTTCTGTTAACCATTAACAGCGAAAAACGAGGGTATCACTGTATTATATTTACCAGATACTAAAAAATTAGGAAGATTCTTTAGTGGATTGCATACTATTTTCTCTGGAAAGGAAAAATCCTTCCGAGAAAAGATAATTCTAGAAACTATTTTTTACCGTCTCTTAACTCCTTCTCAGTCGTATTTTTTTTCAAATTTCTTACCTAAAAGTTTTATTGATGGATGTAGATTAATATATGTTCTATCTTGAATTGAAAAATAACAAAATATTTTTGCCAAAAAACAGTTTTGGGACCGTCGGCAAATTTGACGATTTGGCGACATTTCTGATCCCTATTCCAGGTCACGTGACACTCACTTCCCTTAAGCATTTACGTTACCTACTTTTTTTAACACTAGATTTACGGACCTAGCCAATATGACTGATTAAGAATTTGATCTCTCTCTCTATATATATATAAAACTTTAATATCACTTTTCAAAATATACGTTGGCTAAGTAATAAAATATATGTAAACTTTCATTCCTCTTCCCCTTCATTTCACATTATCCAATGGGGTATAACTCATTTCACAGTTGTGAGCCAATTGGACTCATAGAATGGTTTAACAGTTAATGACATAACATGAAATTTATGGGTCCTATCAGGCCTGGGCAACAGTCAAGTCCGACTATTTTCCAGTTGGCTGAAGAGCTAAGAAGTAAATATAGAGAAGAAGTCGAGAACGCTTCCATTCCAGTGACAGAAATTAATGCTACTGACGCACGGAAAAATGGTCAAGTTCGACAATCATACCAAAGAAACAGATGTAGAAACCACTGTGCTCAATGTAATAGAAATGTTTACGGAAAATGGGTTTCAAAAACAGATTTTATATGTAAAAAATATTTTCCGTGAATTTTTTGATAATAAACATTTTATTCAAATTAATTTGGAACTATATCCTTTGCAAAAAACTTCCATTTTCTTGTATGAGTCCAATGTACTCACTTCAGTAAAAATAGGTATAGGATCAACATCCGTGAATCTAGTGTTAAATGCAACGGAATGTAAAAAATGAAATCTAACGTAGTCACTAATTTAGAATAATATAATATATATACATATGACATATATTACTATACTATGTATAGCAATACGTATACTGTAATAGCATAAGTGTATTTATATGCTTACACCAGTTGCCCCCTTATGATTGCATATGTATGTGTATATAGAGTTTAGAAAAATAAACCTGAACTCTACTTTTTCGTTTAATTACACTTTTATATGTGACGGATTAATTAACTTTCGAAATGAGGTTCTATGGAACGCTCGGAACGAAATTCGTTACACGTTAAGTGAAATTCGCAAGAGATTTGCCTTCCCCTAGCCAATCTTTTTTTTTTTATAAAAATTCTTTACCGGCGCGATTTTCGTTTCGAAGCCGGAAACGACTTTACGGAACCGTTCTCAAAGGGATTGGGCCTCCGTCACTCTGCAGAGAAGGGGATAAAAGAAGGGTCGACAAGTTCAAACAGAAGGAAAAAGTTCGATTCGTTCGTGCATTATTGCGAAAGTGCGTCATTAAAAGGCTGACGAATAAACCGCAGTGTCACCGCTTTTATTCAGCCACAGAGAAAACACCTGAGGGAGAATTCGATTCGTAAATTTAATTTTCAAGATTTCTTATGAAACCCCACAGGCGCAAACAGCATTATCTTAATACCCACGTTTATATGCATAAATGCACTCGCACACACGTGTGTGTGTGTGTGTCAATGTAATAAATTTAATGTTACGTCCTCTATCTTCCTAATTCAATTTCTATCACTTTTAATTTTATAACATTCAAGCAGCAACACAAATTTTACTTTGAGCCCAACTATGATACTTGTAGGATTATGTTTCTATAAAATGTGTCACAATCCGACGCTTCAAGAGCCCGAAATTCATACTAGGTGTGCACATTTCCGGCCAATCAGCATTTAATTTGTGTTTTAGCCTACTACAGTTAACTATTAAATATGAAAAAAAACTCAGTTTTTGATGTTTGTATAAAGAACTACATGCGAGAATCAGTTATTTTTGAGGCTGTTGGAATCGATTTTGTCGGAAGATTAATTTTTTTTCGAAGGCGCTGGCAATACAGACATATATCTATGTTACACACGACTGTCTCTACACTACGGCCAGTTGTTCACCACTCCACTACCTGTCCTGATGGCGACCCTGGATGATGGTTCAAGGAATGCATCCACACACTGGGCCACTAAATGCGCAGAGCGCGTGGATGTGTTCATCTAGTCTATTGCTCACTTCGGTAACGCATGCTGGCCGCCTTTGATCTTATGTAGCCTCCACACTATGGCCAATTGTTCACCACTTCCTGATGGTGACCTCGAACGATGGTTCACGGGTTGCATCCACACGCTGGGCCACTAAATGAGCCAAACACGTGGATTCGTCCATAGGGTCTACTGCGCACTTTAGTAGCGCATCTGGCTGCCTTTGATCTTTGGAGAAAAACCACCTCGGAAGCCATCGTTCTTCAAGGCTATTTTATCGTCTGCTACCAGCGACCACGATAAACCATACCAACTCCAGTCGGTGGTGATGGCTTGCAGTGGACCATAGTGTGGAGGGGTCTTTAGGAGGAAAACCACTTCCTCTGCCATCCTCCGTTAAGGTCATGCTATCATCTGCCATCGTCAACACTGATAAGCCATACCCCCTCAGTACAGTGGACTTATAATGAACCATAGTGGGGAGAGGCGTTACATATCTGGTCCCACCCAGTAACCACGTGTAGCTTAAGGAATACTAAGGTTGCCTTTCCTGGATCCTCGACAGTTAGAAACAGATGACTTCCAGGCCTATCTGCCCCCTCCACAGGTATTGTTTAAACTAGCGGAACATTGCGATTACGAACTTTTCTCTCTCGTACCTCAGTCGCAATTAACAACCACGACGAATATTTGGGTCTCCAACTCACTACCCTCCCGTTCTGAGGTCGACACTTTTGGACTGTTGGGAATTAAGTTACTACGGCTCATTCTAACCATAAATCTTGAAATATATTCAAAAGACCTGGATATTCTTATTCTCTTGTGCAATTTCCTGAGAGGTTGATCTGGAACTGTTCACTTCTCTTTCGACTGAAAGTTTTCTGTAGACTGTATTGCACATCGTGTTACATTATATGGCATCTAATCAATAATGAAATTATTTTTGTTGAGAAAAGCAATATGTTCAAAACCAGAAATTGAAATAAAATATCCAAAGAAGCCACCGTCAAAATAATTCAATAGAAATTCGTTCTTCTTCTGCTTTTTGGTGGATACCTTGTAAGAGATCTATTGGTTTTACGACTGATTTAAAATGGATTTTTTATAATGTCTTAGGTTACCATGAATTGTGTAAATGTTAGCTCTAAGTATAAACGTTCGCTGACTGGAAAATTTGACTTCTCTCATTTCATCGGCTTTTTGCATTAATTTTTGTATAAATGCTTTCAAAAATTGGAGTGGAAAATATGGATGAACTGGATAAATCATCACTCATCAGAAATCTGATGTACTGCCAGAAACAAAAGCAAAATTGACCAGCAATATTTAGATAAGAGTATCTTAGGGTTACGGTAGCGTTTTTCGACAGAAAAACTTACCAGTTAAAGCAAAGATTTATTGCTTATCTCCAGGGACAACTTAAGGAGCTTTAAATGGCCTCTGGATCGAATAATTAAAACGTCAAATTTAAGGGTGGACATGTCAGACTGGCAAAGGTCAGAACGTTCTGGTGAGATATTTTGCGACAGCTTGAAAGACTGTCAATCTCTCGAAATAAATTATATGTAGAATATTGTAATCAAATATTTAAATCATCTAAAACCTACTGATCCCCCACTAGATGTTCCAAGTGTTCCAGTGCATTATTCTTTCAAGAGGCATCTCTAGACGTGGTATAATATTAGAACAACTAGACATGGTATAATATTAAGACCACGGCAGCATATTAAATATTTAACGATTTGAATTTTGAACTTTAAAGAACGCAGATCAAACATTCTGTAAATTTGTCGAGAAAATCCGATTGAAGTCTCATTTCACACAGATGACAAACTTCTTCCGCTTAATAGAGGGGAGCATTAAATTCAATTAAAACTGTCAATAGGATTAGGAAAATTCCAGCGTATCTCACGTCGCTCTCATCATCATTTCAAGTTCTCCCAGGGGTGCTGCAGAGTGAAGTCATTCCAAGCGAAGTAGCCGTTCGTGCATTCGAAATTCCCACATCTCCCCGAGCTATGTCGTTTTCGACCCGCTCCTCTTGGATTCACCCCCACATCCCCTTCGTCACGCTGGGGTGCGACGTTAATTGTTTCAGTAGAAATGATGTAAAAATTTAGACAATTTTTATTGATAAATCAAGGAGAAAAAAGAATGTAATGCGTGGGAGCCATTTGTTACTTTTTTTGCTCATTTAAAAAAAATGAATATATGATGTGTACATGTTTTAAAAACTTTTCTGACCTCTAGTTAATTGCATGGATCAGCCATATAAACATATTAGTAAGCTTCTATGTATTGCCCTCACTTATGAATCTGCAGGGAATCCGTACGATATATAATTATTCTCTCATATGGGAACAGCCAAAGGGTTGAAAAATTTAAAGAAATTTCTAAACTCCAATGGGTCATTTTATTTTGGCTCCGGTTACGATGACATCAAAACCACTTTTTAAAGAATTTTCACCTATTTCGTGACCATAAGTGGTGGGATGTGAACAGCCCGAAAGCCCTGGTCCTCGACCTAGACAACACTAAAACTTAAGAATATAGACACTGGAAAAAGGGAAAGAGCCGTAGAGGTACTGTAAACACTCAGGTGAAAGAAGTCATCTCTGAGAGCCTCGACAGAAAAACGACTTTACAGGCTTAGATTCAACTTCTTTACTTTTCTTTTTAGTATCGATTGGATTTTGCTTTTTAAATTATCAATTTTATTTTCAGATTTTAGATATGGATTTTTAAAAATTCCTTGTGGTTTATATACTGGAGGTATAGGTTGATACTTGAAGAACGTTAAGTTAATTTTGTATTATATTCTCGATTCAATTTTCTGTTAAACGAATAGCTGCCAATGACGTTAAACGGTAATTCGACCGAGAAACCGAATCTGTGTCATTGTTTGGAGCAGAGGGTGATATGCCGTTCTAATTACAAAAGATATTATAGATTAAAATTAAGACCATTTAAAACTATTTTTAACAATTCTGACCATTTTGGACCCCTTTTATACAGTGTCCATTATGCCAAGACTTAGCCAATAACAAACAATTAACCCATTGTGTGCGGATCCATTTTGCAGCGGAATTGTACCGGGAGCGGGTTCAATTCAGTTCAATCTCAAAAGATCGAAAATGATTTCATTTTTTAACCCACTTTTCGTATTTTATATTGAAATGTATAAACAAATATATAAATAAACAATTAAGCAAATATATATAAATACAAATATATATAATGTATAAATATACGTACATATATAAAATATCCTTTTCGCAAGGATAAATAAAAAGTTAATTTTAAATCTAAATTGATTTTTTTAATCGACCTTCCCGTTCTGTGGTTCCGTATCGACGGATGTAAAAACTAGTTTCTATTGGTCTCCATTTTTCCAGAATCTATGTAGTAGACAAGAACATTCGGCTTCGTTTTCCTGTATATACCGTTATTTTTGTACCCACCAACAAACCATGTTGTGACACTAACCCGTACTAGTACATGACTCGCGATCAAGTATCCATCGCCAGAAAACGTACTAGTACGTGTCCCGCACAAAATGTGTTACGAGAAAAATTCCATCAGTTTAGCTTGTTAATCTCATTTCGAAAAAAAAAATGTTTGAGACTTATTAATAATTTTGATGATCATTAAATTTTTAAATTTTTTCTTTAAATTGTATAATAGGATTATTATATCGAACGCTTTCTCTTGAGAACGAATAATATGTTTTTAATTGTATGTAATCAATAAAACTCTAATTAATACACAGCTATATCAAATTCAGAATTTCGGCACACAAAATTACCAACGATATTCCAAACTCTTTTTTAAAATGTGATCAACAAACTAAACAGATGAAGTTTTTTTCATCAGAATTTAAAAATTTACTTAATAAGTTTTTTAGTAGACTCTATATATTTATATATGCAATCATACATATATTCATATACTTATGCTATACATAAAGTTAGTATTGTAGCTTTCGTATGATGTATTAAAATTACAAAAATAATAAAAATTGTAAACTATAAACAATAGATAAAAGTATCACGAGTATCGAAATCACTTGACAGAAGCGTATAGCTTTGGGTAAATGTATTGTTGAAATATAATGAAAGTATTATATAAATGGTTTAAGTATAGAGTTGTGTAGAATTGACACAAACACATATATGTATACACATTATAAAACTATTATAATGTATACATATATGTTTGTGTTGTAATTTTATATATATTGTAACGAATTCACGTTACATTGAATTCCTGATAGAGACAGAACTAAAACCGTGAGAAAAAACATAACGTAAGAATAGCAAACGTGCCTATTGTGGACACTTGAAGTGAGCTCTTCTTTACATAGTGAAAGGCCTCTACATTGTAAGGACACAACAATACCTTACTATTTTGTTCTCCAAGAGATTGTCTATGGACGCAGATTAATGGATCGGCCAGACTGCACACGATGTCGGCAACCGATTACTAGCACCTGCGGGCGCTACGCGCGCTTTCCCAACCACGTCATACACCAGCTGTCCGATCAGCTGAGCCGGACATTCTTGCGGAGACGACTATATAAGAAGAGAGAGTTCGAGGTCCAGAGGAGAGGATTATTTGACCGATCGAGTAGCTGTGAACTCATCGGCCCAAAACGACGAGGGAGCGACTGAGTGTCCTCCCCCCTTTTTTTTCTTTTAGGAAGCTGATTCCTGCATCGATCATCTATTTCATTGTAGATACTCATCATTTCCATCTGTCTATATTCAACTTCCATATTGTGTTTCTTAATAAATATCATAGTCTGCACGTAGGCCTCCGCTAGAGCCCCAGTATGCTACAATATATATATACATATATATATACATATATATATATATATATATATATATATATATATATATATATATATATATATATACACACACACACAGTCAAACCTGTCTATCTCGAATCTCTTGGGACTAAAAAAAAATTCGAGATAAACAGGTTTCGAGATACACAGGTTTTATGAAAATAGACTAAGAAATTTCTTTACGCAATACAAAAGATTGAAAATTTGAAATACTTTTAGTTTCATTTACATGCACGACTCTTTTTCATTGCTTTGCAACCGTTTTTGAAGTTCTTTTGTACGAAATCTTTGTTTTTCATGATAGTAAAATAGTACTGGGTGGAATTCCAAATTTAGCGGCGACTACGTTTTACTTCATAGAAGGGTTTTCCTTCAAAAATGACAGAATTTCCATTTTTTTTCGATGGTTAAAACATTCAATTTTCTTTTAACACCTGCCATTTTTAACTCTAAAATTGCGAAAGTACGTTGCGAGATGATACTTTAGTCATTAGGCTGTGACTGAGAACCAGTTCTATTTCCAAAAAGAAATTTCTCCCGCCTCCTATTCCCCCCTGTTCAACCCCGATCCCTTATTATTCTAGAGCAGAGAACCCGATTTTAGTACAATTCCAACCAAGTCCCTGACCAAATAACCCTCCGAGAGAGAAAACTAGAAGTGTATTTCCTGAAAATGGGAACTTATGCTGTTGTCAACGCAATAAGGCTCTAAACTGGAATGTTGTGTTTCTTACGAAAATTCGAGATAGACAGGTTTGGGAAAAAATAATTTGAGATAGGTTTGGAAAATACGTTAAATTTTTATTGAAAATGTAGGGAAATTGAAAAAATTCGACATAGACAGGTTTTCGAGATAAGCAGGTTTCGAGATAGACAGGTTTGACTGTATATATATATATATGTATATATATATATGTATATATATGTATGTATATATATATATATATATATATATATATATATATATATATATATATATATATAGTGTAACGTACTGGAGATATGGTAGGCGAAGTCGTCAATGAAACAGGCTAGAAAACTGTTTAATCTAGACTAAATATTTTATTCAGGTGAATAAATTATGTACATCTATGTACAGGTTCAGTAGATTTCTAAATCTTCTGGGATCTCGTGCTGAGATATCATTCACACAATTACGATGCGTGGGTACAATGTGGCTAGGTCTTTTAAATCACTGGAACAGTTCGCTAATGAGTGCCGGTACGAAACGCGGACACTATAACCTCCGGGAAGACGATTAGTACAGTCGGCTTTCACACCAAGGTTCAAACGCTCAGAGTGCGTATCACGCTGGAGTTCGTAAAGGAAACTCGGGATGCAAGACGATCCAAAATGAAAACAGGTCTCACTCAACGAGCTACTTCTAGGCACGAAGTAGAAAAAAAAATAGCAAGATAACGGGAATGGGATCCCAAAGTCGAAAGTCGACTTCTTAGCAAACAGAGACGCTGGCGGTCTCTAAAACAAGCAAATTCCGGAAATCGGAGAGACGAGTGGACTCCTCTCGAGCTCCACACAACAGCTCCAAACGCAACTCTCAAGAAGAAGAAAAGCCCCCGTCTTGGCTCCGCCACTCTTCTTTTATAGCGGTCCTGCTTCCCTTTACGCGATTCTTCTGGAACCTTCCAGAACCAGGATGATACAATCTTGCGGTCACTTCCAGCCTGAATCAGCTGTTTCGTTTCCAGATGTGGCCGAAAAGCCTTCTTTAAATCAGCCGACCCAAACAACTCAATTTCCTTTTTCGCTATCGCTAATGGGCGCACATGTGGATTTGTAATGTAGCATAATTTATAATCATATCCCCGAGTCTTTTCACTCAAACTGTCTCACAAAGTCTCAGATTCGCTGACTCGAGCACGCGGACAGTTTTCAATTAAGTCCGGGACCTAGTACACAAACTTGTATTGTTAGGCACACCCGTTTCTACCTGCCGCTAACCGTAATTGTCCGCTGCGAAAGGTCACCTTCCGCTCCTCTTTCGTTAGGGTCATGTAACGGATCGTTACAATATATATATATATATATATATATATATATATATATATATATATATGGGAATTTAGCGCAGCGCACTCCCGCAAGGTCGCGCCCTCATCACTGAGTGGGGTAAGTAAGGAACGACGAGAGACACATTCGAGTCGGAGTCGTGGAGGAGTGACCAGGTCGAGTGAAGGATCCGTGGCACTCGAGCTCCCTCGATTGATTAAAGTGTTATTTGTGTTCTTATATTAAATATTTGTTATTGTTAATGTCGTCTGTATAGAATTTAGTATGCAATACACACACACACACACACACATATATATATATATATATATATATATATATGTATGTATGTATATATATGTAATGAGACTGAGTTCTCGATGGGGGGTTGCAGTCATGGCCATAAAAATGATACCGTTTCAGCTATAGACCTCTATTAAGACAACTTTGAAGGACGGGTTCCCACTTCATCATAGGGACAAACTGAAGGGTCAGCTAGCATAAAGTTCTATTTACAAGACCATTAACACCTGGGTCAACATCTGTGGGAAAATATCTCTAGAAAAATCTGTCTCCGCTAGCGTGTATCTCTTTTTTTGAAATTTCCTAAATTGTCCGCTAGGGCCATGTAGGTTTATAATTGGCCAGGCCCCTTCTCTGAGGGCGTAACCTGTAGCCCCAGTGGTCAATTTAGGTTAGGGGTTAAAAAGGGGAATGGCAAATGACGCGGGAATTTTTACCCTTGATTTAAGTTTTGAAAACCCCTGAGAATTTTCCTTACAATATATATATATATATATATATATATATATATATATATATATATATATATATATGTTTGTTATACTATAGAAATATTTAAAACTAAATTACTTAAATAGTACGGGGTCTAGAAACTGCGGTGTGAATATATCATTTCATTGAAAGCACTTTTTTACTACTATAGAGGGAAAAAACTGAATGATGTGTTTCCCAGACTACCAAAGTTTCTGTAGTCATAAACTACTGAATGTTGCCCTGTTTGTAATCAGTAGAATAAATGTAAGTTTACTACTACTGTTCAAACGGCAGGCTTCCTTTCCGAACAGCGCGATATCAATCGCATGTGTGTCTTGACTCGAACCCATAAATGTGGATAATTTAACTTTTCGCTCTTGCCATAGTTATTACTCCCTTAAGTTGGCTTTAGAGTCTAAACAAATGACTCCAGTGTGTCATTTTATTGTATGGGAGGGTGTCCGAAATGTAAACCGAAACTCCGACTCGGAGATATCCTTCCGCAAACACTGAAGTCGACAGATAATGGTGATAAAATCCCATTGGCCGTTCGCTCCACTTCCCCGAAAGCGAGGATTTTGCTTGACGGACGCCGACTCCACATTACAAATAAACTTACGAATCAGTTTATATATAATAGGAACAAATATTTAATTCATTAAATGAAACAAATATTTAATGAGGAAAATATTAACACATTACTAAATATTAAATAAATATATTATTAAATAAGTAATCAAAATAAAAAATAAAAGTAAATATATTAATATAATAATTATATAATAAATATATTAAATAAAAAGTATTATTAAATATTTAATAAATATTTAATATTTAATGATACTGATCAAATATTTAATTCATTACACACACAGTCAGCGGTGAGAGTGAAAATACGTTATTATATTCTAATATTTTATTTCATCGTTCAATAACTTACTACCAATATTAACAATACGGCCAATGGATTGTTTTCATATATACCTATACAACGTGATAAGATATTGACTGTATCTCAAAACGACAGCTATGTGTGTCAAAGAAATTCTCGTTCCCACGATCAAGCTTAAATAAACTAGCGTTGCTGACTTCCGACTAAAGGCTCTCTTCGTGATACTGCATTTCCGTTGCGGTATTATGAGGGCGGTGAATGTGTTTCAAGTTAGAAGCTTTTAAAATTTGCATGAGAACGGATTTGGGGTTCCGGCAAATTGGTTTCCTGTTCAAAACGGTCAGTTTTAGTGGCTGCATTTTGTGTCGTATAAAAATTTTCTTTATAAGAACGAAGTTTGTATAAAATAATTTTTTGTAGATTGGTTTGGTTTAGTTTGTATTACGATTACTTTTTTTTTTGTTACGAGAAGACTAATGAGACCGGGACTTACTGCTTAATACTGATTTCGAACTGCTACACACATCCCTGCCAGCAGTGAGATTCGAACTCACGAATTGTTGTATCGTAGAGCAGCACTCTACCATTCGGCTATCGTCCTGATAGGAAACCTGGAACATAATTATTTATTTTACATTTTATTGAACTTAATTACAATGCTAACAAACACAAGTAAAATGTGGAGGTTTTGTTTTGATTTGGAGTGCTATGGTTTACTTTTTAGCTGCAATCAGGCTTACGAGATTTGGACCTACTGCTTAATGTCGATTCCGAACGGCTACGAACATCCGTGACAGCACCAGGATTCAAACTTTTAGAGTACGGTACCGTAGTGACCATTTGGTCTGTACAGGAGTGTATAGATTAAAAGTAGACTGTGGTGCGTAGAGATTTACTGTATAAAATACATAACGAAATATGATTATGTGTCTGTTTTGACAATATTTTTGCTTCCCTATAAAAGGAAGAGCGGTGTATTTTTTGGTTTTACTACTACAACGACAGACTTTACGACAGACAAGTGCGAACAAAACTAAGTGCAATAAGAATAAGTATTCAGTATTCCAAGACTGGAGATGATTAAAAGACCTACATTTTAGGAAAAAAAATAAGTCTAATGTTGTGCCATTGTACATCTTCGTTCAGGGCTGCAAAAACTGCAGAAGTCAGACCTTCTGCTATACAGGGGAAAAGAAGTAGAACTAAATCACATTAAATATAATATATCTTCGATACCGGAGTCAGCGGTTTTGAGCCCCGCTGCCGGCATGGATGTCCGTAGCTGTTAGAAACCAGCTTTAAGCACCAGGTCTCGGTCTCATTAGCCTTAGCGCGGGAAAGAAATGTAGGCTGTACAGGTTCAAACCAAACTAGACAACAGTCCACTCTCCTGCTGCTTTTCGGCATCGGAATTCGTGGATTCGAATCCCGTTGATGACATAGATGTCCGTAACCACTCGGAATTATGTTTAAGCAGTAGATCCCGGTCACATTATCCCTCGTGCAGCAAAAGTGTAGACATAACCGCTCTAAACCCAAACTTTAATACCCCACTTTCATTCTCAATACAAAAGTGCCTTTTTTTTGTAATATTTCGTGTTTCTGATTCTAACATCTGTTTTATGTTCGTTAAAAGGGCGAACCTCATTTTAACGAATTTTTCATAATGGGATGTTTATATATGGATTTAGCTAGCGACTGTGTCAAATAGAGGTCCAACCGTAGGCCTGCGCACTATGAAAGCGTGTAGAAGATATTCATTTGCTTCTGTGCCCGCAAACAACGCAGGTAATAATAGGCGACAACCGCGCACCGCTAATCCTTTAGAATCATCAATGGAGACTTTCTCGCATTCCAATCATCGCTGCAACAATGGTCTCCCTTCTCGCTGTTCATCGCACACTCCTTTGTGAAGGAACCCACTTTGGACGCAGTGGGTGCATGCACTCACACTTCCAAACACCTCGTGCACGATTCTCTCGAAACAATGCTCTATTGCAGAGATCTGTCCATCGAGAGGTACAAGTAGCTCATGCATGATTGTCATTTTGACCAGTACACTGGATAAACGTGGTTTAAACCAGGGCTTCGAACCGTAATTTTTTTTGTTCCGGTTTTCGTTCCGGTTCAACTAAAAAATTAATATCGGTTCAGTTCCGGTTTTCGCTCCGCCAAAAATAACGGTTTTCGGTTCAGTTCCGGTTTTTGCTCCGCCAAAAATAACTGTTTTCGTTTCAGTTCCAAATGAATAATTTCATTTTATGTATATTCTTATTTGTACTAAAAATATAATTCTATCACAAACAAAAAATGTAATTCTATCAAAATTTAGAAGATTTTATTCTTTTTTTAATTGGTACACTATGTGAATTGATACAAACAGCAGGTACGATAAGAGCGGCGAGCATTGGCATTGTTATCCATTATCAAAATCGCATTTGACAACTAGGTTCATGATTACCCACATTCGTCGTTTGACTCTCACATCGTGCACTTGGCCTTGCAATAATTATGTAAAAAATATATTATTTATTTAACATATGAAAATTGCCTCTAATTATTAATATATCTTCTAACGTGGTTTCACTGAGATTACTTCTGTTGTCTCGGAGAATAAATTTCAAACCTGAAAACGCTCTTTCAACAAATATCAAAATAGGAAATCGAAAAGCAGTATACATGTAATGATAATTATAAAGTTGACGTTAAATTAGAAAATATTGATAAGTTGGTAACAGTAACAAAATGACTGAAAGATATATCGAACCGAAATAAACCGATATTTTTTTCGGTTCAGTTCCGGTTTTCGTTCCGACCAAAATAACGGTTTTTTCCGGTTTTCGGTTCAGTTCCGGTTCGAAGCCCTGGTTTAAACCATCCAAAAGTGGTCAAAAATGGTCAGAATTGTTAAAAATAGTTTTAAATGGTCTTAATTTTAATATAGAATATCTTTTGTAATGAGAAGTGACTTTTAATAAGCCATAAAAATAGTAGTGCAGTTCAACAAAATAGGACACTCACAAGTTCACGAGATTGAACATGCTTATACAGTATAATAAGAATGTTTGAATGTTAAAAATGAACCATGCAAGTGCAATTGTAAAAATGGAATCCAGTTGCAGTAAAAAAACATAAAATAGGAGTTGAAGTTAAAAACATAAAACATGAGTTATAGTTAAAAACATAAAGCATGGAGTTGAAGTTTAAAAACATAAGTTGTAGTTAAAAGCATCAATTTTAAAATTAAAACAAATAACATGACATTTTACAATTAAAATTGTTTCAAAGTTTGGAGTCATCCAAAATGAATTACGAAATCGTTCGAATTAAGAGAGAAAACTACAAAACTTGTGACAGGTAACCGTTTTTTGAATTCAACATAAATGACAATTCTGTTATGTCTGCGATCCTTCTTCACTCAAGAAGTTTGAAGTCGTCACGAGGCAAACACTATTTTACAAATGACAAAACTATTACATATTTGAAAAATACAATATTTTTACTCGTTCTAAGTGAAATGAGTTTCAGTAGTCCAATTAATTTTTCGTTCCATTTAAAGAAAACACATTAATGAACTTAGCAGTTATTGACAGTTTATATTCTCTAAACATTCATTCATTCATTAAAATAGTGTTAATACATGAACCGATTAAAAGAGTGTCAAAATAAATGACTATTCACTGTTTAAATGACTTTATTTCTTCTAAAATCTTGAAATATCTTTCGCTACTTTCTGTGTATTCAACTATTCATCTTCACTTTTCTTAATGTATTGGGAAGGAAATTAACAAAATTTGCTTGTGTAATGAGAGCCCCACGAACAGAGATGGGTATCCAAATTACTATTACTATTCAAACAGTATAGAATCAAAATATATATTTTCTAACAGGTGTTAGCAAAAGATTGATTATAAAAGTTATAAGGGATATGTAGCATTTATATACATATATATATGTGCATATATATATATATGTACATACATATATATATATATATATATATATATATATATATATATATATATACATATATATATACATATGTGCATATATATGTACACACACACACACACACACACACACACATATATATATATATATATATATATATATATATATATATATATATATATATGTCGTATCTAGTGGTAATGCGAATGGAAGAATCAGTCTTTCTTAGTAAATCATATCATTATTCGAAGAATAGTTTCCTTTTTAAAGCGTCACTTGCGCCGTTTTCATTTATTCGGGGAGGAGCTAAACGTGAAGTATGTTGACAGCTCGATGTCTACGCGCCAACCGTCAGCTATCGATTTGCATACTCAACAAATACTTCCGATATGCTTCCGCTTGACCGGATTATCCTGCTTACGTGAGCGTGGGTTTTTTCATTTATTTTGTTATTACGAAAGAGTTTGATTTTAAAATATTCCCAACTCGCTTAATTTTCCAACACCCTTTTTAAGACCTGACATTATATATATATATATATATATATATATATATTATATATATATATATATAATATATATATATAATATATATATATAAATATATATATATATATATATATATACAATATATATATATACAATATATATATACATATATATATACATATAAATATATATATAATATATATATATATATATATATATATATATATATATATATATATATATATATATATATATAAACGTCTCGCCATTCATTATGCATTTCCAGGACGAAGGCTGGACGCGAAGCGGTTCCTAAGCACAGATTTGAAGAAAACGTTTTGTCAATAGAATATGCATCAATGAAAGAATCAGTATTTCCAGTCTCTGGCACATCCACCCTTCTTCCGATCACGTGACTCCATTTCGCAGTATCGGACAACACACCCGACTGAGGAAATCAACACAACGGCGGAGGTTTTAATACATTTAAGCTCAAAGAAGAATCGAATCTCCATGTTTGGTTTTCATGAATATTTCATTTTTCCGGGAGAAGAAAAAATGTTAAGAACGAGTTCCGAAAACAAAACTCTGGAATCGAATTTTCCAGAGCCTCGTAATTTTAAACTTATGAAAGGATTCCGAGCGAACTCTTTTTTCTGTTTTTTTTTTAGAATATTATTCTGTGGCTTTTTATGTATATTAATTACATAAATAAAGTCTGAATGAAAGGTGTTTGTATTCGCTAAACATTTCACTTTCTTGTACGAAATAAAAGAATTATTGTAATTGCCAAAACTTTCAATTTTTGGAAATACTCTTTTTTGAAATGCAGTCGTGTGAGAATACTGTCAAGCTTCGATTTCAGCTCTCGAAATAGTCACGCTAAACAATTGTCATTGCCTATCTTCCTTTCATGTAATACGGACTATTTTATTTTCACTTTCGTCACTTCATATTAGAATTATAAAACTTGGGAAAATCCCCGCTTTTGTTCAAATCACTAACGACCGAAATCAGCTTATCTGAATTACTCCTGTTTCGACCCGGCTACAAGAGCACGGCGACACAGTGTCTGGGATGGTGACAGTTTGGTTGAATAGGCGTCATGCCCCTAATCGGTCGCGGTAATGATCCCAGAGGGTGCCTCGAGAATTCCGGAATCGGGACAGCTAGCGAATGAGAATTCAACTACAAAATCTAGCTGTAAACTAGCTGGAGTTCTCAGGTAACTGGAATCGTAACTGACCCCAAAACGGTTGGTGGGACCGTTAATTTAACAATAAAACAAAAGATCGAAATTTTAAATCGTTATGACAGGTTGATTACGATTACGAACAATTTATCAATGATCTTCTTAGATAAATTGTACTGTCAACAATTAATCACTTTTTTAATTATGTATACAATTTTTATTTTTCAAAGGATAATATACAGTACATAAATATAAGGTGTGTTTTTACATTTTGTTGTGAAATTTAGTACGTGGGAATTAAAGGGAGGGGAATTTATCTAATTTTTCATATCGTTTATTGTTATCAATCGGTTATTGTTATCTGTTAATAATTGATTTTATATCTATGGTTTTTTATATATATTGTATATTTGGCAACACCCTGTATGTAACTTTCACATGTATGTATCTGGCAACACTGTATGTTGTATTCAGTACTAGAGCATGCTGTATCGCTCGTAACTTGTCTTGCCTTAATAAATACTTTTCTTTTACTTCGATCCTAGCTTGATTTTATCATTATCAAAACCACGATGTCCTCAACTGATCACATTAAGCGGAGTACACTGTATATCGTTTACTAAATATCGAGATATCACTGTTTTCTAATACATATCACCTTATTAATTTGCAAATATAAGAATGGTCTGTGTAAAATAAAAATAATGTGAACACATGTACATCAATGTGTGTGTGTCGATTTTCTTGAAAACAAAACTTCAATTTTTTAATCTTGATACATAAATTTAAATTTCAAGATATTTATTTTAAAAAGGATAATCGTTTCCCTTTTTACTTGATCTAAAATGCCTATCATTCAGAATTTTCAGAAATTAAAATAAATTAATCAGATGAAACAAACAAACGTGTATATTATCTTGCTTCATTTCATTCGTATCATATATTTATTTTCTAAGACAATAGATATATTAAATAAAAATTAGGCACTTCTTGTTTTACTGAAAATTCTTTTCGAATTTTCTGGAAAAAAAATCTATTCTTTATAGTTTTCGGAACAAACCCCCATAAATTTTCGGAAATATCGGATCAGAGTCACCCCTGCAGAAAACATGCTGTCCTGTAAATTTCACCGCGATCAGGTTTGGCTCGAACAGCTGTAGTCTGTTGTTTGGCCACACTAGGTTTGGTTTGGAGTGCTACGGTCTACTTTTTGCAACACGAGAGCTAATGAGACCAGGACCTAAAGCTTAAAGCCGATTCCGAACGGCTACGATCATCCATGCCACTGTGGGATTCGAACCCACGAACTCCGGTACCGAAGGCCAGCACCCTAACCAATCGGCAATTGTTCGGCTATTACCACTCTAGGACTAACGCAACCAGTGGCGTCCGCAGGATTTTTTCAAGGGGGGGGGGTCATGATTCTTAAAAAATAATAGCCCGCATAATTTCTCCTAAAATTTTTATTTTTGTCATTTTGTCTGAGTTCAATGTAGAGATGTAAAAAACCCGGAATTTTGAAGAGGTGGGAAATAAAACCCAGGAATTTTGGGGAATAAACCCGGAATTTTGGGAACTTTGGGAAGAAATCATTTTAACAATATTTACATTTATTTTTTCAACAGTGACTATTTAAGAACTAGCATATTATTTCTAAGAGTTTTTTTTTTTTTTTTTTTTTTACTTTTGGCAATATATATATATATATATATATATATATATATATATATATATATATATATATTCAAGAAATAATAGCAATGAGTATTTAAATGATTTTATAGTAGTACTTATGTAATTAATTACCCTGTTAGTCTTATCAAACACATTACTGGTTGCTTCAATTTTAATTGCTAATATAATTACACACATTATTTTTTATCATTATTTATTATGTAAATTGCTTCATGCTAAACTTTTTCACCTTCTTTTATAATATAAAAATAAATATCTTTAAATTTAAAATAACAGTTTATTATTTATTGTAATGTATATATCATTTAAAGGTGTTATCAAATGACTGTTGCATTTTGTGTCCAATTCCTACACACACACGCGCACATTATATATATATAGAGAGATGTTATCCAAGAAAAATAATGATTTATGTGTTTTGTGACACTACAGATTATTGCCTAATATTTATGTAATAATAAAAATATATATTTCTCAAAGGAAAAATATACTCATACTTTCATGGTAAACATACCTTGCCAAATATAGTTAGTTAACCTCCATTATTCAATTTTTTTCATAGCATATAATAATTAATTTTTGTGAAAATATCAACTTTTGAGGTCTACAACAAAGACAGAAAAAAATGGTGGTTCTCAGCGTGTTATAGGTATTGGCGACTTCAAAATTCCCATGTTTTGGAAATTTTCAAAATTATCTTCCCCCAAAACCCGGTTTTTTCCACTGCTTACAACTCTAGCTCAAGGGGAGGGTTAAATCCTTAATCCTCCCTTGCGTACTCCCCTGAACAAGACCGACAACTACAGTTTAAAATCGATTCAGATTGGTTACGAACAAACATGGTAGTGAGATTCGAATCAAATAACTTTGCTATTTATGACCAACACCTTGCCTAATCACCCATGATCCCATGATTAAGGATGACTAAACTTTTAAATATTAATTCAGGATTTTATTATATAACTAAAATATCCTTGTACGTATTAATCGGCTTTAAGCAGTAGGTCCCGGTCTCATTAGCTCTCGTGTTCATTGCCCGATTATCGCACGGGCACTTGGGGGCACGAAAATTTTAGGGAGAACGAAAATTTAGTCGAGTGCTTGGAACACATATTAAGTGGCGAAAAATTGCAAACTTACGCTACCATCGTTAAGTTTTAATAAATCATTGTATGAGGTAGTTGTGCTTGTCATGAACTCTATTGTTTCCTATTTACTTTAATTTTACTGTTATTTACCTGATAATTAATTCCCTCAACGAACCTGGTGCTCTTTTTATCCTATGGGTTATTGCATATTTATAAGACAGATTATTAGCAACATACCACTATAAACCATTAAATCATCTCGTCAATTTATATTATTTTTAATTCTATTATTATTTATTTTCTGCACCACAGAGCTTGTGAGTGTGACAAGGTAAAAATAAAAAAAGTGGATCACTCTAGGTCTTTAAAAGTCCTTAATTTTTAGCATGGCTAAATAGAGATAATGATTACTTAAAATGAAAATTGGGTGGTTTTGATTTTGAATATTACTTTAATGCTAATTTCTTAAATCTGTTTGATAATTCAATGTTATAACTTTTATATGACTGTAATTATGATAATTTTTCAGTATAAATTTGCATGGGGGTGGAGGACACAAAAACTGGATTGTGCCCTGGGCACAAAAGTATCTTAGCCAGGCCCTGATCACACTGTTGCACTTTACTTTGTAGGTGCAATTTCCAAGTGCAGAAAAGAATTGATAAGAACTTTTGGAAAGTCTCTAGCTGGTGCAGAAACATAAAGCCCACATTGGTATATGAAATGTCTGACGTCTCCAAGACGTCCTAGGGGTTAAAATTATCTTGAAACACCTCACAGTTTCATTTCACTTTGTAGGTGCAGAGAAGAATTGACAGGGAGTTTTGGTAAGTCTCTAATTGGTGCAAGAGACAAGTTCGTACCTGTAACTTTTTTTCATCAGATTGCAGTTTAATATGGAATAAATGAGTTTTCAGAAATCAAGTCTGTTTAAATTTCAAACATGTTGTATTTTGCATACTAATTTTAAATTTATTTAATTAGATAAAAAGGACATATTTGCTGTATAGGTATTTCAATAGGATTTTTCATTCATAATTTTTTTTTTAATTAAAAAAAAAAATACAAATTTCTTACTTGTACAATGGATGCGTTAAATGGTTTCAAAAATAAGAAAGCATTTATAATAGCATTTCAAAATGTAAATTTAAACAAATTTACAGTGATAATTTGGAAACATATCAATTAAGTAAGCATTTAAGAGTAAATTGCTTCATATTTAAGGCATAAAATTGATTCAAGGCTATTTCCTTTAACAAAATTAGACTACTTGTGATTCATTAAAAAAATATATATTGAAATAAATCTTTCATGTAAATCTAAATTTCTTATAAGTATAATTTTGGTTAAAAACTGCATTGTGCGATATTAAAGAGAATATGATTATAACAAACAAGGGTTTATTATAAAAATTAAGATTTTTATGACTACACACAAAAAACTATGGAAACTTCTTTATCAGCTTTGCATTAAAATTGTTGAAGAGAAAAAACCTTAGTTCATAGCAGCTATTAAAAGTGTTTTAACAACATACATTACTGCAATTTATAAAACAAAGTCATCCAATATTTCAAAGAGTATATTTTTACTATTCAGTGTTTGTTTTTTGTTTTTTTTACTCCTGAATATATGTTTGTAACCTTAAGAATTTTTTAAAATTTCATAAAGTTTGATAAAATTTTTATGAAGTACAAGAGGCATAAAAGACAGCTATTTAAAAGTATTAAAATAAACAGTCAGCATTAAATATACACAGTTAAATATTACAAATGTTTCTCAAAATAAATATCAGGAAACATTGACCAATATTGCTAAATATCAAAAATAAATTCAAAGATATTTGGAAAAATTAAACATTGCTAGATATCAAAAGAGGATATTCAGGAATACTGGGGAAACATTGACCAACTTTGATAAATATCAAAAAAGTTATTCTAGGATATTGGAAAAATATGAATACCATTGATAAATATAAAAAAAATTCAGATATATTGGGGAAATATTAACCAACATTGATAAATACCAGAAAAGGGTATTCAGGGATATTGCGGAAGTATTGACCAACATTGATAAATACCAAAAATGTCTATTCATGGATATTGCGAAAATATTCACAAACTGTGATTAATATCAAGAATGGATATTCAGAGATATTGAGAATATATTGACCAATATTGATAAACATCAAGATTGTTCAGTGATATTAAAATGTTATCCAACAATGATAATTTAAAAAAATATTTAGGAATATCTGAATACTGGCCAACATTTAAAATATCCAAATAAGTATTTGGAGATATTTATAATCCATTAGATGTTGTTTGTGATATTATAATTTTGATATTAGCAGTATTTTTGAAGTATGTGAGATACACACACATATCACCTATATAATAATATTAATGTCTGTAAATTTTTGATTGTATAATGGATTCCTCGGCTAAGGGCAGGCGATTAAATTTATCAATTTATTCACGTAATAAATAGGTAAAAATAACATTTTTTTCTACATTATGAGTCATTCCTTTAAATCTCATAAATCATTTCTTGTTTTAAATTATTTAAATATCGCGGCATTATTTTCATACGTTTTATCGCTGAACTTACATATTAGGCAATAATTCTTTTATATTTGACTTAAATAATAGATTAAGATATAAAGTGATAATTTTAAATTCAATCATCGATTATTTTTGTGTAAGAAAATTTTATCATCGGTATTAACAATAAATTCTTTTTCATATATCGAGAAAATATATTTTTAATTATATATATGGAAATTAAGAAGTTGTTTGTTTGTTATACATAACCACATGGTTGACTAAATGAATTCCATGTGAATATATTTGGATAGAATCTAGGGGAGTATGACGATAAATAAACTATTAGAGTGAAAGATAATCACAGCCAAAAAACAAAATTTTATATGCCTATTGGGTATTAACAGTTTGGAATATTAAAAATTTTATGATGTCATATGATGGGCTATATTGCAGTATATATACATACATGCATGCATGTTTATATTCCCACAAGGCTTGGGTTGGGATATTAGCCACCTGATTGCAAAACAGTATTTTATTTCTCCTTATAATATGGATTCCCAGTTGATTCATGTCTTGCACTGGTACATTGTAACTTACCATTATATTTATATCAAGTACTCAACATAATCAGCTAAGAATTAAAAAAGTTAATATATGTATCATATTAATTTAAAATATTGAAATGCTTAAAATATAAAATAAAAGTAACACAAAAGTATTACAAAACTTCACTCTTGTAGATACTATTAATGACAGCAGTTTGATAGCAGACTTATACATCCTAAGATACATGTTGCATCATATCGCAAATGAGATTAATATTTCTGAAATTTTAAAAGAATATATTCTTTTTAAAGTTGTTTAATATAATGCAATTCAATTCCTTTGTTAAATAATAAAGTATGTCAAAATGTAATTAAGTATGTAAAAGTTTATGACGATGAAATTAATAATTATGAAAATTATTTGTAAATGCAAAAAAGGCAAAAAGGGAAATAATTTCCTCACCAAATATTTTCAGAATAATAAATTTTTTAAAAAATATTGCTAACTGACACAATATTTTAATATTCTATTGGTCGACTTTGAAATTTCATTGCCTGTGTGCATGTAAACCTACTAGCACATGCTCTGTGTGCATGTGTGTATGTAAATATATAAATATATATATATATATATATATATATATATATTTATTTATATATATATATATATATATATATATATATATATATATATATATATACATACATATACATATATCCTCATCAGACTCAGCTGATTCCTGACCATGACTGTCTCAGTCAGAGTAAACCATTTTGCCCTGTTGGTCACCAGTTAATATATATATATATATATATATATATATATATATATATATATATATATATATATATATTATATATATATATATATATATATATATATATATACATATATATATATGTACATATATATATATACACATATGTACATATATATATATACACATATGTACATATATATACATACATATATATGTATATGTATACATATATGTATATATACGTATATATATATGTAAATACATTCTTATATACAGGGTATCTGCCAAAATAAAATTTTTCTAATCCATGACTTTCCCCGATTTAGCAGACCATTTTCCATGACTTTAAAAAGCTTTCGTTAAAAGTATATATGAATAAAACTTTTGATGTACAAATAAAATATATGCTTTTAGAAAAATTATAGGAATTTTATCATAAAAAAACTATAAACTTACTTTATAAGTGTTAATAAACTCACATAAAAATAAAATTTTGTATCTACATGCCTAAGTTTAATCATATAGCAATTTTTCAATCAAAACGTTTCCAATTTGAATTCAGGGTACTTTGGTATTCAGGTGACCATGAATAATAGCCAAATATAACCTTATGATGTTTATATACAATATCCCTAGAGATATTATGCAAAAACTTAACTAATTTTTATTAAAAAATAATTATTATTAATAAAATTTTAATCTACAATTTAAGAAAAAAACTCAGCAAAATATACATTTACCCACCCATTAAGCTTTTTTGCTTTGAGTTTCCTTGGTGAACAAATTTTACTTGGCAATAGGGTCAATAGGATAATACGTAAGTACCGAACTCAGTAACTTGACAAGTAAAAATAGAATTAAACAATTCAATGCATTTTTTTTAATCGGTAGTTTAGCGGATCCATGACTTTTACTCATTTTGCTTGAAAAATCAAGACTTTCTATGACAAAATTAATCCATTATATATATATATATATTTTCACATACATATCCAGGTGTGTAAAACCATGTATATATATACCCACAGATAAACTTTTAGTAACATAATTTATACTATATATTGTATGAAATTGAAGACATTTAAGAGACATTGAGATATTTATAAATATATCAGATTTATTTAAAATATAGACAATACAAATTATGTATTTAGATATAGTATACATTTTAATTACCAAAAATAACCACAGCTGAACTGCATTATGAGATTCAAAGTTGGAAAAAATAAAACTTATTGGGAATGGCAATAATTATATTACATATATAATGTATACATATAAAAAATTAGACAACCATATTACATATAATGTATACAACCAACAGCAACTGCATCCCCTTTAGCATATCCAAATTGAATTTTATAACAATGTAATATAATATATTGTTAAAGATATCAGGTTGTAACGAAAATTTTCCACCAAAAAAGTTCTTAATAAACACAAAAGCAATATTTTTAGTGCAGATAGTAATTACCACCCCAATCTATGATTTTTTGCCAACATTTTGGAAGTTTTCAATACCTTTGACCCAGAAACTTGATGGCTGCAAGACCAAAAACAGATCAACAGAATGGAAGATAGCACCATCAAGATGTAGCTTCAAGTATAAAAAAAAGGTACAAGTATGAAGGTGTGTTATTTGGGCTATATGGTGGGTGTGGCAAAAGATCCCATTCAAGTCCATACAGAGTCCAGTTGTTGAATGCAGACACATGTGATCTTGCATTATCTTGGTAGCATATTACCTTTTTGTGCTGAAACTCAGTTCGACATTTTACCTTGATAATAGTGTCGACTTGGACTAGTATCTCCCTGTACACCTTATTGTTGAGGGTTTTATCCTTTTCTAGATACTCGTTGTGGATAAGACCATGGAAATCCCACCAGATACAAAGCATGATCATTTAGTTGGTCAAATTGTGTTTTGCGACAATGCCAATGGGATCACTGGGTGTAGACTGAGCTCCTTTTTGGCTTGTGTTGAAGTAAATCCACCTTTCATCACAAGTGATGATCTGGCCCAGAATTGAGTTTTTTTCTTGCGTTGATGATCATTTAGTTGGTCAAATTGCACTTTGCGACAATGCCGATGGGATCACTGGGTGTAGACTGAGCTCCATTTTGGCTTGTGTTGAAGTAAATCCACCTTTCATCACAAGTGATGATCTGGTCCAGAATTGAGTTTTTTTCTTGCGTTGATGATCATTTAGTTGGTCAAATTGCACTTTGCGACAATGCCGATGGGATCACTGGGTGTAGACCGAGCTCCTTTTTGGCTTGTGTTGAAGTAAATCCACCTTTCATCACAAGTGATGATCTGGTCCAGAATTGAGTTTTTTTCTTGCGTTGATGATCATTTAGTTGGTCAAATTGCACTTTGCGACAATGCCGATGGGATCACTGGGTGTAGACCGAGCTCCTTTTTGGCTTGTGTTGAAGTAAATCCACCTTTCATCACAAGTGATGATCTGGTCCAGAATTGAGTTTTTTTCTTGCGTTGATGATCATTTAGTTGGTCAAATTGCACTTTGCGACAATGCCGATGGGATCACTGGGTGTAGACCGAGCTCCTTTTTGGCTTGTGTTGAAGTAAATCCACCTTTCATCACAAGTGATGATCTGGTCCAGAATTGAGTTTTTTTTCTTACGTTGATGATCATTTAGTTGGTCAAATTGCACTTTGCGACAATGCCGATGGGATCACCGGGTGTAGACCGAGCTCCTTTTTGGCTTGTGTTGAAGTAAATCCACCTTTCATCACAAGTGATGATCAGGTCCAGAATTGAATTTGTTCTTGTAGTGATGTTCGAGCAGATTAGTGCAGGTCCATACATGTCTCACTTTATCTGCTAGACTCAACTCATTCAGCACCCAAAGACTGAACTTTTACGGTAAAGTTTATATGGGCATGGCAATAATGTCTCTAGCTCTTGAGTGGTTGCATACTGATCTTCTTCCAAAAATCCTTGAAGGCAGGCCTCCTCAACATTAGTCAGGTGGCCAGGGCACTCTGTTTCTTGAATGTCACAGTCCTTGTTCTGGAGTTTCTGGTACTAAACCATCACAGCGTCATATGATACAAAATTAGTGCCTAAAGGTGTACATATGATTTGGTGACATTCTGTTGCTGACTTTTTGCAACAGAACTGGAAGTAAATGATGGTTCTAATCTGGTAGCATGATTGTTCCATTTTAGATATCTTGTACTAATAACAGTATTTTTTTACAAATTTCACAAGTATTCTAAAGCTGCTTTTTCTTTCAAATGCAAAAAATCATTTGCAAAAATATAATTAAATATGCCACCACGAACTGTTGGTGCAGACTATATTTGTGGTGGGGGGAACTTTCGTTACAAACAGATATAAGTTTTATCAATTATATAGACAACCAAATACAAATTAATTACATATTATATTCTTTTAAAAAAATTATTTCAATCAATATTAAATCATACACAATAAATATGTACAGTAGCACCAGTCTCAGTTAAAAGTTATAAATTGAATGGATAAGAAAATAATTAAAAATGTTGTTTAAGATATGAAATTTGTTTAATATACAGACAATTAAACAAAATCATTAAATTATGCATTCTATTCTTTTATACGAATTATTTAAATCAATATTAAATTATATTCAATAAAATAGGTACAGCAACAGTAGCACCAGCCCCAGCTAAAAGTTATTGATTTGGATAAGAAAATAATATATAGGCAATTAATAAAATTATTAAATTACGTAATATAATATTTTATTTATTTAAATCAATATTAAATTATATACAATATATGTACAGCAACAGTAGCACCAGCCCCAGCTAAAAGTTATCATTGAGTGGATAACAAAATAATTAAAAATGTTATTTGAGATATGAAATTGACTTGATATATAGTCAATTAAACAAAAATATTAAATTACATTTATATTCTTTTATACAAATTATTTAAATCAATATTAAATTATATACAATATGTACAGCAACAGTAGCCAGCCCCAGCTAAAAGTTATCAATTGAGTGGATAACAAAATAATTAAAAATGTTATTTGAGATATGAAATTGACTTGATATATAGTCAATTAAACAATATTAAATTACACAATATATTTTTATACAAATTATTTAAATCAATATTAAATTATATACAATATGTACAGCAACAGTAGCACCAGCCCAGAAAAAGTTATCAATTGAGTGGATAACAAAATAATTAAAAATGTTATTTGAGATATGAAATTGACTTGTTATATAGTCAATTAAACAAATATTAAATTACACAATATTTTCTTTTATACAAATTATTTAAATCAATATTAAATTATATACAATATGTACAGCAACAGTAGCACCAGCCCCAGCTAAAAGTTATCATTGAGTGGATAACAAAATAATTAAAAATGTTATTTGAGATATGAAATTGACTTGATATATAGTCAATTAACAAAATTTTAAATTACACAATATATTCTTTTATACAAATTATTTAAATCAATATTAAATTATATACAATATGTACAGCAACAGTAGCACCAGCCCCAGCTAAAAGTTATCAATTGAGTGGATAACAAAATAATTAAAATGTTATCTGAGATATGAAATTGATATATATATCAATTAAACAAAAATTTAAATTACACAATATATTCTTTTATACAAATTATTTAAATCAATATTAAATTATATACAATATGTACAGCAACAGTAGCATCAGCCCCAGCTAAAACTTATAATTGAGTGGATAACAAAATAATTAAAAATGTTATTTGAGATATGAAATTGACTTGATATATAGTCAATTAAACAAAAATATTAAATTACACAATATATTCTTTTATACAAATTATTTAAATCAATATTAAATTATATACAATATGTACAGCAACAGTAGCACCAGCCCCAGCATAAAGTTATCAATTGAGTGGATAACAAAATAATTAAAAATGTTATTTGAGATATGAAATTGACTTGATATATAGTCAAACAAAAATATTAAATTACACAATATATTCTTTTATACAAATTATTTAAATCAATATTAAATTATATACAATATGTACAGCAACAGTAGCACCAGCCCCAGCATAAAGTTATCAATTGAGTGGATAACAAAATAATTAAAAATGTTATTTGAGATATGAAATTGACTTGATATATAGTCAATTAAACAAAAAAATTAAATTACACAATATATTCTTTTATACACATTATTTAAATAAATATGAAACTATATATAATAAAATATGTACAGCAACAATAGCACCAGCCCCAGCTAAAAGTTATAAATTGAGTGGATAACAAAATAATTATAAATGTTATTTGAGATATGAAATTGACTTGATATATAGTCAATTAAACAAAAAATATTAAATTACACAACATATTCTTTTATACAAATTATTTAAATCAATATTAAATTATATACAATATGTACAGCAACAGTAGCACCAGCCCCAGATAAAAGTTATCAATTGAGTGGATAACAAAATAATTAAAAATGTTATTTGAGATATGAAATTGACTTGATATATAGTCAAACAAAATTATTAAATTACACAACATATTCTTTTATACAAATTATTTAAATCAATATTAAATTATATACAATATGTACAGCAACAGTAGCACCAGCCCCAGCATAAAGTTATCAATTGAGTGGATAACAAAATAATTAAAAATGTTATTTGAGATATGAAATTGACTTGATATATAGTCAATTAAACAAAAAATATTAAATTACACAATATATTCTTTTATACAAATTATTTAAATCAATATTAAATTATATACAATATGTACAGCAACAGTAGCACCAGCCCCAACTAAAAGTTATCAATTGAGTGGATAACAAAATAATTAAAAATGTTATTTGAAGATATGAAATTGACTTGATATATAGTCAATTAAACAAAATTATTAAATTACACAATATATTCTTTTTATACAAATTATTTAAATCAATATTAAATTATATACAATATGTACAGCAACAGTAGCACCAGCCCCAGATAAAAGTTATCAATTGAGTGGATAACAAAATAATTAAAAATGTTATTTGAGATATGAAATTGACTTGATATATAGTCAATTAAACAAAAATATTAAATTACACAATATATTCTTTTATACAAATTATTTAAATCAATATTAAATTATATACAATATGTACAGCAACAGTAGCACCAGCCCCAGCATAAAGTTATCAATTGAGTGGATAACAAAATAATTAAAAATGTTATTTGAGATATGAAATTGACTTGATATATAGTCAATTAAACAAAAAAATATTAAATTACACAATATGTTCTTTTATACAAATTATTTAAATCAATATTAAATTATATACAATATGTACAGCAACAGTAGCACCAGCCCCAGCTAAAAGTTATAATTGAGTGGATAACAAAATAATTAAAAAGTTATTTGAGATATGAAATTGACTTGATATATAGTCAATTAAACAAAAATATTAAATTACACAATATATTCTTTTATACAAATTATTTAAATCAATATTAAATTATATACAATATGTACAGCAACAGTAGCACCAGCCCCAGCTAAAAGTTATAATTGAGTGGGTAACAAAATAATTAAAAATGGTTATTTGAGATATGAAATTGACTTGATATATAGTCAAACAAAATTATTAAATTACACAATATATTCTTTTATACAAATTATTTAAATCAATATTAAATTATATACAATATGTACAGCAACAGTAGCACCAGCCCCAGCATAAAGTTATCAATTGAGTGGATAACAAAATAATTAAAAATGTTATTTGAGATATGAAATTGACTTGATATATAGTCAAACAAAAATATTAAATTACACAATATATTCTTTTATACAAATTATTTAAATCAATATTAAATTATATACAATATGTACAGCAACAGTAGCACCAGCCCCAGCATAAAGTTATCAATTGAGTGGATAACAAAATAATTAAAAATGTTATTTGAGATATGAAATTGACTTGATATATAGTCAATTAAACAAAAAAATTAAATTACACAATATATTCTTTTATACACATTATTTAAATAAATATGAAACTATATATAATAAAATATGTACAGCAACAATAGCACCAGCCCCAGCTAAAAGTTATAAATTGAGTGGTAACAAAATAATTAAAAAAGGTTATTTGAGATATGAAATTGACTTGATATATAGTCAAACAAAATTATTATATTACACAACATATTCTTTTATACAAATTATTTAAATCAATATTAAATTATATACAATATGTACAGCAACAGTAGCACCAGCCCCAGCATAAAGTTATCAATTGAGTGGATAACAAAATAATTAAAAATGTTATTTGAGATATGAAATTGACTTGATATATAGTCAAACAAAATTATTATATTACACAACATATTCTTTTATACAAATTATTTAAATCAATATTAAATTATGTACAATATGTACAGCAACAATAGCACCAGTCCTAGTTATAAGTTAAACAAATAAGTATAATAAATTGAATAAATAAAATAATTAAAAATATTGTTAAAAGTATTATTTAATATATACACAATTAAACAAAAATTATTAAAATACATATTATGTTCTTATATACAAATTATTTAAATCAATATTAAATTATATATACAATACAATATGTACAACAGTTGCAGCAGCCCCAGATAAAAGTTATAAATTAAATATATTAGAAAGTAAATAAAATATTGTGAAAAATGAGTTTTATTTAATATATAGACAATTAAACACAATTAATCATATTACAAATATTACCTTATACAAATTGTTTAAATCAATATTAAAATTTATAAAACAAAATATTACACTTAAAATAAAAAACAATATAAACCAGTACCAAACCAACAAAAATTCCACCAAAAGCAACAGTCGCAGCAGCTCCAGTAAAAGTTAAAAATTTAATTAAAAAAAAAAATAAATTTAAAATTTAATATTTACAGTTTACAAATGTTCAACTTGTTAAAAATTACTATTTATTAATAAATTTAATACTTAATATCTTTATTTGTAATTTTAATACCTATATTATTTTTAAGGAAATTAAAAATAAATAAATAAATAAAATAAAATAAAATGAAAAAAAAAACTTTATAATGCATATGTACAAAAATATATTTAATTGAATACAGCATTAAAAAAAAATCAATTAAGATGTTATTAAAGTTAAATTAAAAATTCAGTTAAGCTTTAAGTTAATATATTATCAAATTTATGATATTATCAAGTTAATTAATAAAGTTAATGATTGCAAATTTAGAAATTTTAATGACCCTAATTTGTTATGAATTTATGAAGAACAATTAATCAAACAAAACAAAAATTTGAAACTTTATAATACAGAAATTGAAATTAAATTTAAATGAAACTGTTAAATATATAATTTTAAAATTTAAAGTTTTATTATACACAAATGAAAATTAAATTTAAATGAAACTGTCGCATATATAATTTTAAAATTTAAAACTTTATTTTATGCAAAATGGAAATTAAATTTAAATAAAATTGATACACATATAATTTTAATAGAAACACTCTTGTACTTTATTAATCAAAATACTAGACCAGGCATATATTTCAGTGTTAATTATTTAAAAGTTCTAAAATTTATTTCTGTTATATAGTATATTATAGCTCTGTTATTATATACAATTATATTATATAGTTCTAAAAGTACTTTTATTTCACCCAAAAATTATAAAGTAACGTAAGACAAAATTTTTACAGTAGCATATGCCACAAACCAAACACCAAGTTCTTGTTTGGTAAAAATAAAAAAGTTTACGTTGAAGAAAGAAGTTTCTTACAAATTATTTCGATTGTATATTTTACACAATCAAACATTTTGTGAAGAATCATGAAATTATTTACAGTGCACTATTTCACTACATGTGATTCTTATTAGGCATATCTTTGATAAGGCAATGTTATATTCATAATTTTTCCAATATAAAATTCATGTATATATCATAAGGGTCTTATAATTGGAAGTATGTTTTTGTTGTGATGAATGTTTAAAAGTGCAGGGTATCTGCCAAAATAAAATTTTTCAAATCCATGACTTTCCCTGATTTAGCAGATCATTTTCCATGACTTTAAAAAAGCTTTCGTTAAAGTATATATAAATAAAACTTCTGATGTACATACAAATGAAATATATGCTTTTAGAGAAATTACAGGAATTTTAACATAAAAAAACTATAAACTTACTTTATAAGTGTTAATAAACTCACATACATAAAAAATAAATTGTTGTATCTACATACCTAAGTTTTATCCTATAGCAATTTTTCAATCAAAATGTTTCCAATATGAATTCAGGGTACTTTGGTATTATTCAGGTGACCATGAATAATAGCCAAATATAACCCTATAATGTTTATATACAATATCCCTAGAGGTAAACTTATATTTTGTGCAAAAATCTTAACTAATTTTTATTAAAAAATAATTATTATTATATTAATAAAATTTTAATCTACAATTTAAGAAAAAACCAGAATAATATACATTTACCCACCCATTAAGCTTTCTTGCTTTCAGTTTCCTTGGTGAACAAATTTTACTTGGCAATATAGTCAATAGGATAATACATAAATACCAAACTCAGTAACTTCAGCTAAATGACAAGTAAAAATAGAATTAAACAATTCAATGCATTTTTTTTAATCGGTAGTTTAGCGGATCCATGACTTTCCATGACTTTTACTAATTTTACTTGAAAAATCAAGACTTTCCATGACAAAATTAATCCATTGTCTAAATCCATGATTTCCCCTGACTTCCCAGGTGCTCTGAAACCATGAAAGTGTTAATTACGAATATTTAATCAGAAAAGAATTTTAGCTTGGTTTTCAGAAAAAAAACAGACTTATCATTTAAAGGAATATTCTCCGAATGACGGATATGATTCATTTTTCATTAGGTTCTCCTAGGTCTAGTCCTTCAATCACTTAATTTAAGCACAGACATGCCATCATTCAGGCACTTGTCCAAAACACAGCATAGTTTGAAATTTTTAACATGCTAATTACAGATTATACATAAGTACATATCTTATTGATTTCTAAATTAAAATTAAATTTAAAATATTTACACAGTAAATTGAAAAAGGTGAATTAAAATTTATGCATTTAAAAATTTATAAGTAGCTTTTTTAGCTTTAACAACTTATTTTTCAGAATGGTGTTTCTTATGGCAACATTGACCCTGATTAAAATATTTCCATTTTTCTATCATCAGGGATTCTAGAGTTTGCCTACTCAAATTTGACCTAAATTCAGTTTTGTTTCTCTGCACAGTACTGAAAACTTTTAACATGCAGCATTACTGTGAGAAAAGAGTGATATTCAGCATTCTTTTTTTTAACTTTCTATTTAATTGCGGGATTGTAATCTATTAGCTGTTCAAAAGTTTTGTTATTTTCTGGAAAAATCTGAGAAGTTTCTGGAGTTATCAAATTTTCTCGTTTCCACAGAGCTGCTCCTGAGAATCCAGAGTAGTTGGCATGTCTGTAAGCATGAGATGCCAAGCAGTCACAGTAGTAGTGGCAAAGCTCTATAAAATATCTACAGACATTGGGTTTGGTTTGATTTGATTTGGAATGCTACTGTCTACTGTCTACTGTTTTGTTCATGAGGAATGATGAGACCAGAAAATACTGCTTAAAGCTTATTTTGAATGACTACAAACATTCCTGACAGAAGCAGGATTTGACCCTGCAAACTCCAGTACCAAAGAACAGTAATGTACTATTCAGCCATTGTTCAAGATTACAAACAGTGGGAGAATCCAGATTGCTAGTAAGATTGTTGATTCCTTGTTTGAAATTTATGAATAAGAGATTTCCAGCATTTATAATTCAGAGGAAAATGACACTTTTAAATTACGAAGACATATATATATATATATATACACAAGTTGTAGGGAAATGATGTAAATAGAGATTCAAAGAAAGATGAACCAAAGGTGTAGAGTAGTTAATACAAGTCATTGAAACACAAAATATTCATTCCAAATTGATAACAATAAAAAAAAAAAGAAATAAGTGTTTAAGCTGATATTTTAAAATTACAAATGACATTTAATATTAAAATGCTAAACATTTAACCCCTTAAGTGGTTTACCCGTACAGTATACATGCTACCAAAAAATAGCCTCAGCTGGTTTGCCCGTACGGCATACGGGCATCAATATTTTCTCCTTTCCTTTTCTGGTTTTCCAGATTGTAAATAGACTACTTAGTATTAATATTTTTCAACAGATAACGTGACTTCTCCAAGAGAAAAAAATTTCCTTATTATTCTTATTCTATTAAGTATGGTACTTAATTATATGCAATAGAAAATATGCCTTTTTTGGAAGCATTTTTGGTAAAAAAAAAAATTGACCTCTTAAAGGGTTAAGGAACACTTCTTAAATCCTTGACCTCCAAAAATAAGTACAAATTTTTCTTCAATATGGTGAAGACCTAAGCTAGTATATGGAACTGTTTTGATAAATTTAGCAAAAACTATTAGATGAGCAGTTCTAGGTAGCTAATATTTTATAATTTCAACTGAGCAATGAATTAGGTATAAATTTTGAATAGGCAAATGAATGAAATTTTTTGAATATGTCAAGATTCCCAGGATTCAAAATTAAGAAGAAAAGAACAATTTCGACTAATGAGTACCTCACAAAGATCACTTGAAAAGACTATCTCACACAAGTCTACAGCACACATATGTACAAAGTTTTTTTTTAATTTAGCACCTTAGAAAGTCTATCTTACTATAAATAAATATTTTTTAACTACTCCTGCTGTAAGATTTATATTTAAGACTATGGAAAACATGCTCATTATGTTTATTACTGTATCCCAGAAATGTTTTACCTTTTATCTTTGCAATAATACAGTACTATTTCTTATTACTATCATTAACTCCATTCTTACACTGCTGCATATTTCATATTGTATGTTTTTAATAATAAAAAATTAAAGAAAACAATGTTATAGAAACTATTAATTCACACATGAATATAATTTCAGTTCATTAAAACTATTAAGATTTATATTAATGTATTTCAGCTGCAACTTAAAAAAGTAACAGAGGAAAAAATTAGAACATAAAAAACAAATCTAATTTTACTAACAATAGAGATCTAATGCATGGAGAAACAAAAAAAAAAAAAAAAAAAAAAAAAAAAAAAGAGAATCTTGGATATAAGTTTCCCCATTAGATAGTTAAATATAACTATAAGAGAAATCCATAACTGTTCAGCAAAGGAAAGGAGAATAAATAACCAAGATTCTATAAGGATAATCGAAAAAAATATAAATAAAATTTAACTATAAAAATTTGTGAACTGATAGTTCATTTCAGTATACATTGAGAAAATGATTCATGGGATAAAAATAAGAATAATTCTAATTACTTTCAAAAATCAAGATTTTCTATAAAACAATTACAAAGATATACCTTCCTACATAAGATTAGCGATTATAAACTTCGAGAATGAGGAAAAACATTGACTTTATTAAAAACTTATGGCAAAATAGGAAAAAAAGACTAAGTGAATTCATAGACAAGCCCAAATTTTTCTGCAAATCAGTAAGTTAGAGTGCCTCATTCATAATGAAAATGATAGTTCGACTTAACTAACTCCAATCAATTATGACAACATTACCAGCATAAATTTAACAGCCGACATGACACCATAGCTTGGAGAGGGGCAAGAAGAGTCCACCACAATACTCCAAAGGATAGGTGAGTGAACCTCACCCAAAGGACAGCCAGAAGTTGCCTGAACTACTAAAACTCCTTGGTGCAACAGCCACTAGGAGGCCAGGGCCTACGGTGCCAATCTCCGTTTCAGAGACCAAGGGCCCTGGGGTGTGAAGCCTATGTTCCAGTTAGGTAGTTAACCTTATGTGGCACCCCCAGTGTTAAGTTCTCAAGCTTGCTTGATACTCAGTTTGTCTACTCACTGAAGGGATGAAAGGCTGAGTCAACCATGCCCAGTCTGGGGATAGAACCTCAGACCTGTGTTGTGGGAGAGCGAAGTGCTACCCCAACACCACTGGGCTTTAGTTGCCTGAACAACCTTGCTAATACCTCAAGTCCCCTCCACACAATGGTCCACTGTCTGAAGAGGTTATGGCTTATCAAGGTTGACAATGGCAGACGATAAAATGGCCTTGGTGGAGGAAGGCTTCTGAATCAGTTTTTTTTTTCTAAGATCATTGACAGCCATCATGTGATAAAAAAGTGACAATATACTCAATGGATGCAATTATGCACTCTGCTCATTTAAGGGCCCAGTATGTGGATGCAACCCCAGAACCATCAGCCAAGGTTGTCATCAGACTCAGTACTGGAATGGTGAACAATTTGCCATAGTGAGAAGGCCACATTTCAATATTAGTACAAACCTACCTGGTGGTCAGCAGTTTCTTAATCTAGTTGGAACGAATTAGATTTGTACTCTTAGGTTTGTAAGAATAAACGAACAATAGTAACAATGAAAACATTATCTATTTAGATATCTCCCACAACGTAAACAACCATACATGTAAGAGCAATTTACTTAAATCAGTGTTTTATCAAAAGAAAAGAAAGCTCATAAAGCAAAGAACAAGTTCTGCATGGTTCATTATGCATGCTCACTAGATGACAAGGGATCAGTAGTAAGGACAAGTCCCTAAGCTAACTGTCAACAAGTTCTTATCAGGTTTTCAGAAAAAGACTGAAAAATTTATGGGTAAGTCAATATGACTGACAGTAATGACTTACAGAAATCCTCAAGCAATGACTTACAATTACAGGAAAATGTAATTACCTGTGACAAAGTTAGACAAATGCCAAAATGACAGTGAGAAAAGGACAGCCTATGTTGGGAAATCTTTAAGCAATGATTTTGAATTCAAGGGAAAATGTAATATGTGTGTTAAAATTGGGCAAATGGCAAAATGACTGAGTAAACGACAGACTACTTTCAAAAATCTTCAAGCAATGTCTTTAGATTAGCAGGAAAATGTAACTGTGACAAAATAGAGCAAATGCCATAATGACTGGGAGTAAGGGACAGCCTATATAATAAAATTTCAAGCAATGACTTCATGTTAATAGTAAAAAGTAATAATTATGGCAAAATTGGAAAAATGACAAAATGACAGTGTAAGTTGTGAAATCTTTAAGCAATGACTTTAGTTTCACAAGATAAGCTGTAACTGTGACGAAATCGGTAACGAGCAAAAAGATAATAAGTAACAGAGTCTATTTTCAGTTCATTTTTGGAAATCTTCAAACAATGTCTTTAGATCAACAGAAAAATGTTATATGGGAAAATTTGACAAAGTCCAAAATGGCTGCAAATAAAGGACAGCCAACTTTGTGAAATATTTAAGAGATGACTTTAGATTCATAAGAAAATGCAGTAACTGTGACAAATCGACAAATGTCAAAATGACTCTGAGTAAATGGCAGTCTCCTTTATGAAATCTAAGCAATGACTGCAGATTCACAGACAATTTAAATAAATTATAGCAAATTTGGAGAAATAACAAAATTTTGCAGACTACAAGAAAAGATGAAATCTAATTTCACTAATATGCAACTAAAAACAGTCTAATTTATAAAAGCTTTCAGCAATGATTTTAGATTCACATGAAAATGTAATAACTGGAGAAATAGGACAAATGCCAATTTGACTTTCAGTCAAGGATAGCCTACTTTGTGAAATCTTCAATCAATGTCTTTAGATTCACAGGAAAATGTAGTTACTGTGGCAAATGATATAATAACTGGGAGTAAAGTATAGCCTACTGTATGAAATCTTTATACAATGATTTTCATTCACAGGACTCTGGCTAAAATGGGCTAATATCAAATTGCTCAGAGAAAATGACAGCCTACTTTGTGAAATTTCAAAGCAATAACTTTATGCCTGAGGAAAATGAAGAACTGTGGCAGAATTGAGAATCGCAGTCTACTAAATACAATCTTTAACCAATGACTTTAGATTCACAGAAAAATGAGTGCACAGAAAAACTGTGACAAGATTGGGCAAATGCCAAACTGACTGTGAGAGAATGGCAGCCTGATTTGTAAAATCTTCAAGCATTGAATTTAGAATCACAGGAAAATGTAATAACTATAGCTAACTATTGGGTAAATGCAAAAATGACTGTGAGTAAAGAAAGTCTACTTTGCGGCAAACACAAAAATAATCATGAGTAAATAACCATGAGCCAACTTTGAGAAATCTGTAAGCAATGACTTTAGATTCACACAAATATGTTATAATTGTGGCAAAGTTAGGCATATGCCGAAATGACTGTATGTAAATGAGTCTATTTTGACAAATCTTCAAACAATGTCTTTAGATTCATAACATAATGTAATAACTGTAACAGCACTGGGCAAATACCAAAATGACCTATCAGTAAAAGACAGCCCAATTTGTGAAAACTTTCAGCAATGATTTTAGATTCACATGTAAATGAAACAACTCTGGCAAAATTGGGCAAAATGCAATTTGATTTTTAGTAAGGAAAAGAATACTTTCTGAAATCTTTGAGCAATGGCTTTACCTATATAGAAAATTCTAATAACTGTGACGGAATTGGGCGAATGCCGAAATGGCTGCCAATAAATAACAGTCCATTTCATAAAATTTTTCAGATTACAAAAAAAGATGAAATCTAATTTCATTAATAGGCTGCAGCAAAAATCTATGCAACTACAGCCTAATTTATGAAAACTTTCAGCAATGATTTTAAATTCACATGAAAATGTAATAACTCTGGCAAAATTCGGCAAAGTTGACTTTCAGTAAAGGATAGCTTACTTTGTGAAATCATCAATCAATGTCTTTAGATTCACAGGAAAACATAGCTACAGTGGCAAAATTGGTCAAATGCCATAATGACTGGGTGTAAGGGATAGTCTCCTTTATGAAATTTTAAGCAATGACTTCATATTCACAACAAAAAATAATTACTGTGGCAAAATTGTGAAAATGCCAAAATGTCAGTGAAAAAAAGGACAACGTAAGTTGTGAAATCTTTAAACAATGGCTTCAGATTTACAAAAAATTCTGTAATCGTGACAAAATTGGCACATGGCAAAATGATTACAGTAAATGAGTATTTTGGGAAATCTTCAAACAATGTCTTTAGATTCACAGAAAAATGTTAAAACTGTGGTAAAATTGGACAAATGCCAAAATAACTGTCAGTAAAGGACAGCTTAATTTGTGAAAACTTTCAGCAGTGATTTTCAATTTACATGAAAATGTAATAATTCTCGCAAAATTGGGTAAAGGCAAATTTTATTTTCTGTAAGGGATAGCCTATTTTAGAAAATCTTTAAGCAATGACTTTGTCTTCACCACAAAAGGTAATAGCTGTGGAAGAATTGAGGAAATGCCAAAACGGCTGCCAATCAAGGGAAGCCTACTTTGTGAAATTCTTTAAGACTGTACATTCATAGGAAAATACAATAACTGTGACAAAATTGACAAATGTCAAAATGACTGAGTAAATGACAGTCTACTTTGTGAAAATTCCAAGCAATGATAACAGATTCACAGACAATTTAAATAAATTGCAGCAAAACTGGGGAAATAAAATTTTGCAGATTACAAACAAAGAAGCAATCTAATTGCACTAATAGGCTGCAATGTCTATGTAACTAAGGACAGCCTAATTTATGAAAACTTTTAGCAATGATTTTAGATACACATAAAAATGTACCTAGTAACTGGCAAAATAGAACAAATGCTAATTTGACTTTCAATAAAGGACAGCCTACTTAGTGAAATCTTCAATCAGAGTCTTTAGATTCACAGGAAAATGCAATTACTGTGGCAAAATTGGGCCATGATAACTGGGAGTAAAGTACAGCCTACTGGGTGAAATCTTTAAACAATGATTTTCATTCACAGGAAAATGTAAAAACTGTGGATAAATTAAGCAAATACAAATTGCTCATACAAAATGACAGCTTACTTTGAGAAATCTCAAAACAATGGCTTTATGTTAAAAGGTAAAATTGTAGAAAAATTTGGTAATTGCCAAATAGCTCTAAGAAAATTACAGCCTAATTTGTGAAAACTCAAAGTACTAATTTTAAGGTCACAGGAAAATGAAATAATTGTGGCAGAATTGAGTAAATAGCAAAAGGATTAAGAGTAAATCATTTTGTGAAACCTTCAAACAGTGTCTTTAGATTCACAGGAAAATGTTATAAAGGTGGCATAATTGGGCAAGTGCCAAAATGATTGTGAATATATGAGTCTATTTAGTCAAATAATCAATGTCTTTAAATTCACAGGAAAATGTAATAACTATAATAAAATTGGTAAAATACCAAAATGACTGTTAGTAAATGACAGCTCAATTTATGTTTCAGCAATGATTTTAGATTTACATGAAAATGAAACAACTGGCAAAATTGGGCAAAGGTCAATTTGATTTTTAGTAAAGGACTGACTACTTTATGAAATCTTTAAGCCATGACTTTATCTATACAGGAAATTATAACAACTGTGACAGGATTGGGGAAATGCCAAAATGGCTGCAAATGCAAGACAGTCTATTTTGTGAAATTTTGCAGATTATAAAAAAAAAGATGAAACTATAATTTCATTAATAGGATGCAAAGTTATGCAACTAAGGACATCCTAATTTATGAAAACTTTGAACGATGATTTTAGATTAACATGAAAAATTTTTTTTTCTTTTAATATATTACGCCCATCTGAACTCTTTCAAACATACGGCACCTTGCAGTCCAATACAGACAAGAAATTGCCCCATTAGATGGGAGAGTTGAAAATGAACCTGAAGAAATAACATCCTGTAGGGCAGGACAAGAAGAAAGGTGATCTCCATGCATTGGGGCTGAAGCACAAAAACACAGTTCGGTGAATCAGCAAGATCAACTTTGTACAGATGGGCCTGAAGAAAATCATGTCCAGTCTCAAGGAGGAAACAGGCCACACCTATAGCTTTGGGCAAGGTGCCACATATTTGCCTAGCCAATAAAGACCATTTTTTTCCAGAAGCAATATCCCTATAATGGCATAGGTGAGCCTTACGAACATGTTCATGGATTGCCCGCTTAACATTTCTTATGTAGCCTCCATACTATGGCCAGTTGTTCACCACTTCCTGATGGTGACCTCGAACGATGGTTCACGGGTCGCATCCACACGCTGGGCCACTGAATGAGCTGAGCGCATTGATTCGTTCATAGGGTCTACTGCACACTTTAGTTACGCATCTGACTTTTGAGGAAAACCACCTCCGAAGCCATAGTCTGCTAATGCTATTTTATCGTCTGCCGCCATCGGCCACGATAAGCCAAAGCCTCTCCAGATGGTGGTGATGGTTTGCAGTGGACCATAGTGTGGAGGTGCCTTTAGAGGGGCACAAGTCATGGCCTGGTGCAGAAAACAGCCCTCGTTAGGAAGCGAGTCTGCATGCTCATTCCCAGGCCCATCACAGAGGCTAGTGATCCACTGCAGAATTACCTCCTTCCCCGATTCAATCAAGAAACTAATTCGCTTTTTACACTTGAATTCAATGAGATTAAGTACCAGAATATAATTAGTTATCATATGAATGGCAGCCATAGAATCCACAAACAGAACAATTTTTTCTTTATCTGTATTTTCAATCGCTCTAATAGCCATGAAAATTGCATACAATTCTGCATCAAAAATCATGGTAATGTCCAATTGCCTCTCGTAGTTGAAAAATTTGCGAATAAATACCGCTACCTGCCTTCACATGAAATTTTAATAACTCTGGCAAAATTGGGCAAATACCAAATTGACTTTCAGTAAAGGCCAGCTTACTTTCTAAAATCTTCAATAAATGTCTTTAGATTCACAGGAAAATATAGTTACTATGGCAAAACTGGGCAAATGTCAGAATGACTCAGAGTAAAGGGCAGCCTACTGAGCGAAATCTTTAAGAAATGATTTTCATTCACTAGAAAATGTAATAACTGTGCCTATTTGGGCCAATGCCAAACTGCTCAGAGAAAATGACACCTATTTTGTGAAATCTCAAAGCAATGACTTTATGTTCATAGGAAAATGTAATAACTGTTGGAGAACTGAGGAAATACCAAAATGGCTGAGAAAATGACATCCTTCTTTATGAAAGTTTCAAGAAATGACTTTAGCTTCTCAAGAAAATATGTGTACAGAAAAACTGTAGCAAAATTGGGTAAATGCCAAATAGACTGCGGGGGAATAGTAGCTTACGTTGTAAAATCTTCAAGCAATGACTTTACATTCACAGGGAAAATATATCTGTGTCAAAATTGGGCAAATGCCACACTTGACTGTGAAAGAAAAAGGTAGCCTACTTTTTGAAATTTCTAAGTAATAACTATAGATTCACAGAAAAATTTTAAAAAAACTGTAGCAAAATTGGAGAAATGAAAAAAATTTGCAAATGACAAAAAAAAAAAGAAAAAAAAAAAGAAAAAAAAGATTAATTTCATTAACAGGCTGCAAAGCATATCGAACAAAAAGAATAATATACAAAAGTAAAATAAGTTTTCATAGTGTCTGCACGGTCATACCCAGTTCAAATCTAATTCAGAACTATGAGGCTCTAAAGGCCAGTCTTCTATGAGGACAGAAATACCAAAAGAAATTTCCTTACTTGAATCAAATGCTCTCCATAAAATTCGAGAACTGCATGTTTAATTATATTTCTATTGTTATGTTTTTGCACTCATGCACATGAAGATGTATGATTCAGTAGGTTATAAATTTGTTTACTTTAATTATTAAATCTTTTAGAGCAATTATTGGATCTGTCCCACGAAAACAGTCCAGATCTAAATCCCAGAACAAATGGAATCTCTATTGGAAAAAATATTCAAAATTTCAACCATAGAAATTTGCCAGAACTATGAAATACTATTTACATGATACAATGGAATTTCTGAAAATTTCCTTTATTTTTGAAGTTGGAGATTTTAAGAAGTGTTCCTGTGAACCATCCAAAATACAATGTAAATATATATATATACATATAGCATATAACCCGTCATACGACGGAATCAGTAAAATTTTTAATTTTCCAGAATTGTAAAGTACCCTATGAGGCAGGTAAAAAATGGTTTGTTTTTTGGCTGAGAATTATCTTGCAACAAAAAATAATCGATGATTAAATTTAAAATTATTACATATGTACCTAATCTATTAGTTAAGCCAAATATAATAAGAAATTATTTACGTATTATTTACTTTCAGTGTTATAACATATAAAAATAATGCAGACATTATTTAAATAATTTAAAATAAGAAAGGATTAAATGAGATGGTTAAAGGAATGACATACTGTTAGAAAAAAATGTACTTTCTACCTATTTATTATGTAAAAAATTGATAAATTTAATCACCTGCTCTTAAAATGGTTCTTGATATATAATGACATTTAACATTCAAAAAGGGGGCAGAAGTGGATTTTGAACATTTTAAAGCTAGTATTTTTCGATGCGATATAAACCATATTTATTATACCAATTTATTTTAGAAATGGATCGATAGTTTAGTAGAAGATAACCTTTACTCGGTTTGAATTTTGCTCACCCAAATTCAACAAAAATCCAATATGGATGTCCCTATCCATTTCAGGTTTGACCGCTTCATAAATTTGAGGAAAGACGGACAGATAACTTAGGCTATTATTATATAGGGGATATATATAAATGTATATATCTGTAAAGAAAGTCATGTACATTGTAACTCAAGATGTCAAAAATCAGCAGCATGTTTTAATAAAAATAAAGGAACATTATTAATTAATTAAAATCACTAAAAATTTTTAAATTTCACTAAAAATATACGTTTTTATTTTAAAAATATCAGCTTAAAGACCTATTTTTTTATTTTTGCTATCTGTTTCGAATAAATAATTTGTGTTTCAATGACTCATGTTGTATTAGCTATCGGAGCAAAACAGTAGACCATATTTCACCTAACTAAACCAAACCTAATGTCTAATTTTATAGAGCTTTAGTTTGGTTTGGAGCGAAATGGTCTACTATTTTGCAACATGAGGGTTAATGAGACCAAGACCTACTAATAATTGACGATTCCGAGGGGCTATGAATTCCATGCCTCAGTGGGATTTGAATACATGAACACTGATACTGCAGGCCAACGCTTTAACCATTCGTCTATTGTTCAGCTTTTAGAGCTTTGGTTGCTGCAGCTTTGGCTGTGTCTGGTTGACATGCTGAGAATGAAATGATATTGTTTTGAACTGAATTGGAATGATGTTGCTCAGAAGTGAAATCAAATGATGTTGCTAAGCAGGAAGGGCATCTGTTTGTTTTACTTGGCACCTGATCGTGAAGTGTGGATGAGTAGAGGGAATATCTTTAAAATTTTTAACATGGTGTCACATGTTTTAATTAAGTGTTTGAAGGACTGAACTGAAAGGATATCCTAATGAAGAATGTCACATATCCATTATTCAGAGAATATTGGATTTTAAGTTTAAAAAAAAAATCTCAACATTACACAAAATTTTCTGAGAAAGTAAAAGCTACTAATCTACAATAAAAATTATACTTAATTTTTGTTAACCTTATTATTAACTATTATCTTTAATATTTAATTAATTTCCAGGTGTAATATAAATGAAATTAGATGAAATCCAGATTAATATTTAATTAATTTTAAGTTAATTTCCAGTTGTCGGAAAGAAAGCTGGATGAATTTTAATACTGTGATAAATCGTTTACCAAATATCAATATATCAATATGTTCTAATATATAACACCTTATTATAGAGTTGCAAATATAAAAGTATTCTGTATAAAATAATGCAAAAACATACATCAATACGTGTTAATTAATTTTTCTTATAGGTGATTTTCCTACAGTGATTTAGTTATTTTATGCCTTTATATTATTAACATAATTAATAAAACAGAAAACTTAAAAAAAAAAAAAAGATGTATTCTTAAACTGAACAAAATACTTAGACACAGCACATGAACACACACATACATTGATTTTTTAATTTCCTATATATATATATATATATATATATATATATATATATATATATATATATATATATATATATATATATATATAACCAGAAAATTTGGTTAAATAATTGCATTTTAAAACTTGCATAGTTGAAAAGGAATTTTATCATAATTTTCAAATTCACTGATTGAATACTGAAAGGTATGTCTGGTCTAGTACAATGACTAATATACAAGAATGCGGCTATCAAATTTATATATGTAGCATTCAAATATTAAAACATTAAGAAAAATATGAGTCTAAAGAATAAATGATTTGAAAAATACATGTAAAAACAAATTAAGATCATTAAAAATTATGTAAACCATAATACAAATGATATGAGAAAATATTAAATTATGTAGATAAAAAAATTATTTTAAAAACTTAAATTAAAAAAAATTAAACTAAAACTATAAAAAATTAATTTAAACTATTTACAAAAAAGCCTACCTCCAGACGTCAAGAGGAGACTACATCTAAAAAAGAAAAGATTCCTGTAGCACAAATTGACAAGGTACACACATATATAAGCAAACATACATATGTAGTACATATATATACAGGATATGTAAATAAGTAACTAATGAAAACAAGTAAGACTTTTAAAATATTCAACATTAATCTGTATTCATAATAAATTGTTGCGGATGAGCCAACACAGCCGGAAACAAACCTATACTGTGATGGTACGTCAATCGAAGCTGAAAGACCAAGAAACATCGAAGAATGGGAGGGAGAGGCAATAATCTAAGCTACATGGGTGATTCCAAGAAAAAAAATTTGAACATAACACAAAATTTTCTGAAAAAGTACTAATTCAAGATAAAAATTAAATTAAGGTTAACCTTCAGATGTGGGAACTAGAGCAGGATGATATCTGAATTTTAATAATGTGATATAAAGTTTACTGAAGAACGATATATCAATACGTTCTGATATATATAATTTAATTATAGAGTTGTAAAAATATAAGTGTTCTGCATAAAATAATACAAACACATATACAATAATATGTGTGTTGATTTTCTAGGAAACAAAAATTCAATTTGTTAATCTTGATACATAAATTAAAATTTCAGCACATTTATTTTGAAAGGAAAGGATAATAATTTCCCTATTTATTTGATCTAAAATATAATCAAATAGCATATTATTCTAAATTGAAAGAAAGTGAAAGAAATTAATCAGATGAAACAAAAAATAGATATATGTTTTCTTGTTTCATTTCATATCATATATCTAGTTTCTAAGACAATAGTAATTCTTTAAAATTTTTGGAACAAACCCACTCAAATATACGAAAATTTCGGATCAGAATCATCCCTCCTAAGGTAACATCAGAATTATATATTAGGATTAGGATAATGGAAGGTACTTTCATGGTCCATTAGTCACGTTTTCTGATCTGTCATATTAACAGGTGTCTGCAAATATTCCAATTTTCAAGAGAAATCCTAGCTCCTAGATGCACAGTTGGATGGAAAAAAGTCAGTGGTGGAGATGTGGTGTGGGCAATGCTTTCATCGAGCCCATTTGGACCATAATCCATTCATTGCAGACTATTACAGACCAGCTTTGCCCATTCATGACAACAGTATTTCCGGTGGGGGATGATGTTTACCAACAGGAAAATGTACCATCTCACAAGGGTCAAATTGTCAGGGAGTGGTTCAAGGGGCATTTCAGTGACTTTCGAATCCTGGTCTCCAAATTCACCTCAAGTTAATCAAATAGAGTATTTGTGGTTCTACCTGGAAAACCAAATTCCTGCTACAATCATAACTCTACCAATGTGCAAAGATTGTAGAACTAATTGGTCTGCACTTGGTACCAGTTGCCTCAAGCTACTTACCAGCACTTTGTGCAGTTGATGCAATGCCGGATGCTGGCAATTTTGAGGGATAAAGGCAATCTTCTACATGTTATTAATTCAATCACGACCAACACCTCACAGATGCGACACAGCAATTCCACTCTTACCAGCCCAGCATTGCCTCTACCCAAAGAGATCCACTTGATATTGTGAGACCAGCATTGCATATGCATAATTAGAGAAAGGAAAATTTTAGCTGAATTTTTAAATGCTCGATTTAATTACTGGATAGCATTAAACTGCAACATTTTTCACAATCGTTGACTTGTATAGCATTTACAGGCTGGTCTTCCAGCGATTAATAGAGTGGTCATAATGTAATGGCTCGTTGGTGTATATAAACAAGCATATATATACATACATACACAGACATACATATACGTGCATGTAAATACATATATATATCTTCATACATACACATAAAACATATATGTATGTACATATGATTATATACATAGGATAAACATATAATGTATAAACATAATTGAATGTGTGCAGAATGAGTGGAACTTACGTAAGGGCACTGGCGCAGTTTGCAGCACTGCCTCCTGCGGCCTGCACCTCCGAAGCATGGCATATCCATGCAAGTGGCACAGGAACCACAATTAGCAGTGGAGCAAGCTGCACAGTTATTACATCGTCTCCTTCGACGAATGGGGGCATAAGCTCCAGCTGGCAGCTGCTGTTTGGCTGCTCGTGGTGGTTGCTGCCGGGAAGGCACCCTGGCAGGTGACTGGTAAGTAGCAGTGGGTGCTGCTGGTGGAGACTCTGGGGAGGCTGGTGGAGACTGCTGGTGGGAGGTGCTGCTGGTGGACTCTGATGGAGGCACCATCTCATCCAAAAGTGTGTCTCGGATGAGACACACTTTCAACGTCCGTGTCCTCCAGAACTAGAGAAACAAATAATTATGTTAGAAACTATTTATATATAAATATTGACACCATAGTCATATTACTTTATTATAGTTATTAACAATGCAAACTTTTTCTTAGGTTTGGTTTGGTTTGGAGTGCTTCGGTCTACTTTTTGAACGCGAGGGCTAATGAGACCGGGACTTACTGCTTAAAGCCAATTCCAAACAGCTACGAACATTCATGCCATAGTGTTATTCGAACCCTTGAACTCCGGTTCCAAAGGGCAGCTCCCTAACAATTCAGCCATTGTTCGGCAACTTTTCTTAGGGAAAACGTCTTAATGTGTGAAAGCATTTATTTACATTACTCACTTATTAAAGTTAACTCCTTGCCATCCCACTTTAAGACATTTTTTAAATCATTACTGATTAATAAATCATTAATAGATAGGTACCAACTTCCGAAAGAGAAAAATCTATAGTTTATTGCAGTAACATTTTTTTTGTGTATATAGATAAAAATATTAATTTTAATAAGAGAAAAATAGGGATAAATGGCAATGCTTATTTAATCTATGAAACACATTTTAGTTTAGTTTACACAAATGCTTTAAAAGTAAAAAAAATAAATTTAATTTATTGATATATATTTTTAGTGTAAATATAAAACATTATTAAAAAGTGAAAAATGGTAATACTGTTTATCCAATATATAAACATGGGTGATTCTATGTAAAGAACATTTTTCTGAACATGATACAAAGCTTTCGGAAAAAGTATATGCTACTAATTTAAAATAAAAACTATATTAAGGTTATTTTCTGGATGCCAAAACTAGAACTAAATGATATATGAATTTTAATATTAAGATTTATTGTTTACCAAATGTCAATATAATAATATGTTTTCTAATATATATATATATATATATATATATATATATATATATATATATATATATATGTTCTAATATCTTATTACAGAGCTGCAAATATAAGTGTTCTGTATGAAGTAATACAAATACACACATATCAATGTGTATGTTGGTTATCTAGAAAAAAATTCCAATTCTTTAATATGAATACATAAATTTAAATTTTCACATATTGTTTAAAAAAAATCATATAACATATTATTACAGTTCTCAGGTAGAAAAAAGATTTGTGGACAAAAAAAGGTGAGAAAAGATATAACTTTCTGATTATCTTCCAAATTCATTTATATATTTTATATCTGAAGATGGTTTTAAAAAACTTTAATCTTAATTTTCAGAAACTGATTTTTCAGAAAATTCTTTTCAAATCTTCAGGGGAAAAAAAATCAGTTTTTTATAATTTTTGGAATAGGCTCACACAAATGTTCTGAAAATTTCTAATCAGAATCACCCCTAATATAAAACAAACATATAAGTCTTTAGCATTTACAAATGTTGCTGTACAATATTTTGCTTTTTTCAAAAATTGTTTGTCAAACACCTTTTTAAAACATTTTAAACTTTTACTCCATTTCACAATTAACAACTATTCTAATGTTTGATTTAGACAGAGGATGTCTAAAATCAATTATTTTTTTTTATTTTGCTGAATATTCACTCATTATTCACTTTCTACTTTTTTTTAAATACAGAAATATTGGTAGAAGGAAGAGATTTGTAGGGAAATTTTAGTGATTTTAGATTATATTGCTGAAAATCAAAAGAATTAGTTTTCCCAGTCAGAAGATCAAAAACACACCAAAAATTCAAATAACTTTCGAGTGTATTGGAAGCATTGGAGTAAATATATATAAAAACATATAACTTTTTAAAAACAATAAACTACGCAATCATAACAGAATTAAAGCTTCTTTTAAAATGAGCAATTAGCAGAAGAATATCTTAGGTAGACTGTAATACTAGACTCAAGATTCGAGCTGGTGTTACATGGGCCCCTGTTTTTTGTTTCGGCGGACACCCCGAGAGAGGGTTGGCAAGGTTCAACAGGAGGGGGGCGATGGATGCCAGCCCCGCCCTCGCCAGCTGCAGAAAAGGATATTTTTTCCATGGAGGAGAAAGCTTGACTGAGGGGGGGATTCCACCCCGGTCCCTAACGAAGAGGAGAGATGAGATGCCTGGTCGGGATGATGGAGAACGGACATTCTTGTGAAAGGAGCTGAGACCGAGGGAGGTGTTTTCTGCTCGGCACAGTTTATTTTTGTCCACGGTCTTATTTGAGCCCTGTTTGAGTATGAATTGAAGTGTACATATGTTTTTTAACAAATCTTCTTAATAATAAATGTTTAGTCAAGAGTTTTGTCGCTGCTGTGATTAATTGTCGGCCACATAGGCTTTAATCGAACCCAAGATACCTGCTCCAGTAAAAATAGGCGGGCAGGTATAGAACTAGGCGTGCAGATTTCAGAAAATACAGCTGGGGACGTGTGAGGCGTTGACATAGACAAACTGACTTTAAAAAAAGAAGTTAAATATATCCAGAGACCAGGGCCATAACTAGGATGTGGCAAAGGTGGCATTTGCCACTGGCACATCAGTGTTAGAGGTGCCACACTGTGAATAAAATGGGGTCCGAAAAGGGATGATTCACCTGAAGTAGAAATAAAGAAAAGTTGAAAAAACCTTTTCTTATTATAAAATCTAATGTATTTAAAAATTATTTTTCATAAATTTTCTTATTTTTTAAAATGCTTCTAGAGACTAAACCTATTATAGATTCTTGCAAAATGTTTAACAAATACTAATAATATACATTAATAAAATCCCGGGTTATTGTTTTAAAATTCTGAATTTATTAAAGCTATTAGAACTAAACTTATATTTAAAAATTTGCCAATCTTTTACGGAAATTCAACATATGAATAAAAAATAGTCCCCTGAAATAAACTATTCAGTATATCAGCCAAATAATAATCCCGAAGTGTTCAAAAATATTTTTCAGTAAGAAATAGAAAAAAAATTTAAATTAATATTTTAGGAACATTTTAAGAACAAAATATTTGTGACTTCAATTTGAATATATATATATATATATATATATATATATATAGAGAGAGAGAGAGAGATAGTGTGTGTATGTATATATATATGTATATATAAAACATGTTTATGTATTTTATCACAATATTTAGTGGCATGGGCGCAGACTATTTTTTTTGCCACGGGCGCTAAAGAGCCTAGTTACAGCCCTGCCAGAGAAACAAATTAGTGTTCATCTATTTATAAAAATTTCTAAAGGACTCTTTAGTGCTTGCAGTTGATCACCATACTCTTTATTTAATTTTAATAGAGTTTGCACACCTCAGATTTTGCATGTTATTTCTCCATTCACTAAATTAATTAGTCTCTCATAGAGGGTTCAGAACGTTCAGCCAGCAAAAGTCAATGTGATAACTGGAGGATATCAACAAATATTTGCAGCAAATATTATATAAAAGCAAGTGCTGCCACTTTGGAAATAATATTAGCAACTAATTAATGCTGGTTACTTTGCAGCTTACTGAAAAGCATCTGCTTTTGACTATTTCCAACACAGTGTTTGACCTGTCTTCTTACCCAGCAATTTTCCTGACTTCAAATTTCAAAATATATTGGTTCAGTTCTGGTTTTTGCTTCGTCTTAAGTAATGGTTTTCTTTTCAGATCCAAATGAATAATTTTATTTCATGTATATTCTTATTTGTACCATAAAATACTATTCTATTACAAACAAAAAATGTAATTCTATCAAAATTTAGAAGATTTTATTCTTTTTTAAATTGGTACACTATGTGAATGGATCCAATTAACCAGCATGTACGATACGAGCATTGAGTAGAGATCGGCATATTTATCCATTATCAATACTACGTTTAATAAAGGAACATTCAAAAGAATATAAATCTACCTCCTATTTGTAGTTTCATGTGAAACTGTAACAAAAAAGTACTAGTGAACATCAAAACAGGAAATTGAGAAGCAATGTACATGTAATTAGGGTTTGGTTTGGAGTGCTACGGTTTTCTTTATTGTAACACAACATGTAATGAAACTGGGACCTACTGTTTAAAGTCAATTCCAAATGACTGTACATCCATGCCAGAGTGGGATTTGAACCCAGAAACTCTGGTGCAGAAGAACAGTGCCCTAACCATTCAGCCCTCATTTGGCACAATGTACATGTAACAACAATAATTAGATGGGTGTTAAATTAGAGAATATTAATCAGTTAGTTGCAGTGACAAAGCGACTGAACATATATCGAAACAAAATAAACCGATATTTTTTTTTTCAGTTCAGTTCCAGTTTTCGTTTCGATCAAAATAATTTTTCCCAGTTTTGCATTCTGTCCTGGTTTGATGCCCTGGACAGAACATCTGCCATTTTTAAAAATAAAACCCACAACCGCTTTTAGCAAATTAATGAAATAAAAGAAGAATAACCAGCTAACCTGCTCAGCCATGTAATCCACAAAATTACAACCAGTGTTCACACAGAAATACAAACAGCAGTACAATAGCTTTAAATTTCTATCCTTATAACTTTAGAATTATTATGTAGTAGCACTCTCACTTATCCTTATGTAAATACCTTACACTTAAATATTGAAATAAATAATCAAGCAATTTACTTTTATGTATAAATAAAAGATTCTGAAATTATTTAAATTTAAGGAATTCAGAATTCTTTCTTTAAAAACAATATTATCAATCAGCTTATTAGAATAAATGGATTATGCTTCACAACAAATCAGAATTAACATAAATTTTAATGAATTTTTTAATGTAATTTTTAAATACCTATAATAAAACTAATATTATTATCATTAAAATAACATAATTAATGTAACTTCTTTTATCAGTTAAATATCTAGTAAATCTCTTTTTTGATACAATAATCCCTACACTGGACTATCATCAGACACAGAAGTTAAACATTACCCCACACACATATGCAGAAACACCCAAACGAATAATGAGAATGCTTCTTTGAAACACTACACTTATAAATCAATAGCTCTTCGAAGGTCAAAGCCTATAGTTCTGAAAATCACTTCCTTTTAACCCCCTCCCCATGATGACTGGAAAGGCCGACTGTAATAGAATACTCTCTCTACAGCTAAAAACACAAGAGATAATGAAAGTTTGATGAGAAGCCTTTTTAATTTATTTATATATTTTGTTCTCTCTGTTGAATTCAAACTAACATGGTGGAAATTTTCAACATGTACAATATTATTATTTCCTAACTCGGAAGTGATACTTGAAAAAAACTGGAATTTAGAATACCCCCCGGGCACAATCACTTCCATCAAAAGCACATGTTTTTTACATGCAACAACCATACAATCTTACAATGTAACCCAAATCCATGCAATCTAAAATTAACTCAAAACCCCTCAGTTATCCCATGTAACTATATAATCAAACAGTGCGAAAAAATGAAACCCATACAAGTTAGCATGTATGTCAACTAAACCATAAAGATTTTAATGCCTCAGGGACGTTTTGTTGTTTCTGTTTCTGATACCACTTGATCAAAATAAGAACAATCAGGCCATACACTACTCGTATCAAGTCAAAGGGATGTTCCTTTCGTTTCAACAAGCACCACTAGGATGAAAGAATGATTATGCTGAAGTGGGTCCTCGTAATTTAGAAGCAGGGACCAAGCAGAAGACCCATAGGCTTGGCCTGCCTTACCTACAGGTATTGATTGAGAACTTAGAGGACATTGTGACCACGAAGATATTTTATATACCTCAGTCACCTTTAACAAACATGATGAATCTTAGTAACATTTGCGTATTTTAACTCCAAACCTGCAACCCTCTAGTTACAAGAATTTTGCCTTTGCCAACTGAACAAAGGTGTCTAGTGCTGACTAAGCTAAAGTGCCTAGACACAAAGGGGTGTTCTGTCTAAGCTTTGTTGTTGAATAAGGAGCAAAGTTTGGAGCACATAACCAGAGTCAGAACGCTTTGCTTTAGGCCATCACACAATAAATGCACAATTTAAATTTTAAAGAAACAGGGTGCTTGGCTTTTAAATGGCATTCAAATGTTATGGAAAATGAAATTGTTGGAAATTAATACTCACGGGCCCTTCGTGCTCCTCTCGGATGCACTGCCGCTTACGGAGGCTGCCATCCTGCAAAGAAAGATCAGATATGTCTGAATTTATGTCAGTTTATATAAATGAAATTGTTCAAACACATATTGTTAACAAGTAACAATGCAAAGAAATATAAACAATTGTAAATAAGGTTTTGGAATTGTAATTATCAAGACTGTACTCAAAAATTTTTGGTATAGGTCTCACTTTGACTTATTCAAGATATAAATTTAAAATCTTGTTTCAATGTAATGATTCAATTTTCCTATGAATGTATTCATATGCTGAAGAATATCACTATAATAATTGTCATACAGCGTAATCTATACAAACATATTTTGTTAACCAATGACAATTTCACCTCGGCCACCCTCTGGGTATGGTATTGGTAATGGCTGTTCCAATTACATATACCAAGAAAATTACTTAACCAGGAGTAAAAGCATAATAAATGAAAAATGTATAATGTAAATTGTTTAACTAAGCAAATGTTACTTTTAAAGTATAGTACATAATCAAGATAAATAGCTACTCAAAAAAATAGTGACCAGTAAACCTGACCTAGTAGTATTCTGATTTATGTACCAGTTCTATTTCATGGACTGGTTTTGGGCAACATTGTGAAATATTCTGTGTTACACATTATGGAACTGTTTAGAGATACAAACAATTTCATCTACGTCTATTTTATTTTTTTTGCACAAAGTGGTTCAAATGAGCAAATCAAAATAACATAAGTTACTTGAGTAAATATATTAACTACATTACCTTAACGTTTGCCTTAAAACTTTATCTTATTCAATATATATATATATATATATATATATATTATAACCTAAAAAATTAATCAACATAAGTATATATATCTTAATACTACTTCTAGGCAATTCTATCCCTTTCTCACAACTTGGTTGAATATCTTTGTTTTTTCATATAATTTGGTGACTTCAACTGTGGAACTTCCAGTTGCATAAGTGCTTTAAATAACCCGTCATGAATAAACTTTGTTATCTGGCAATTAAAACTTATGATTGGTTAGCCCATGCAATTATAAAATTGAGATGTATGTGTTTTTTGAACAGAAGTCTATGAGAGTAGTTGCCTCAGTAAACTCTGTTCATTTTGATCCTATACATTTTCTTTGTTTAATGATGTTTTAGCCATGTCTGCATCCGATTAAAAATGGACTCTCTTCCCTTTGTAATGGGACAAATTACTCATTACATATATGTATATAACAGGCAAAGCACATTAAAAGAAAAAATACGAAAAAAACCCATTCCAGGCATTAGTTTTATTCCAATGCAATCTATTTTCTTTGCAAACAAGAAACTCAATCTGACATCATATCACAAGATTTTACTGCTTTCTCCTGAAACTTGGCACTATTTTCCATTAAATAGTAGAGTAAAGGCATCATATTCTTATGCCAAAGAGTTCACTTTCTTTTTCATAAGGCTTTAATTTCTAACTTTTTAATTCCAAACATCAGATATAAGTATATAGTCATAAATAAAAACAAATTTTTTTTTATCTCCCTGCATAGATTTATGTGGGATTGAAGTTTATGGCAAACATCTGCAAATGTATTTTGGTGTATTCATTGTATATTAAATGTAAATTCAAGTTTAAGGAGACATGCCTAATTCTCAGTGTTAATCACCCAATTTTAGATACCACATTTCTGAGAGACCTTAGTAATTATTCTAGTTTGATATATTTTACAAGTTTTTGAATGATTAAAATACAGTGGACTTTGCTTAATGTGATCAGTTTGGGACTTTGATTTTAACAACAATAACAGATTGATAATGGTAAACAGTATGAAAAATTAGATAAATTTCCTCCCCCCCTCTAATTAACACATACTAAATTTCAAAATAAAGTAAAAAAACTCACCTTATATTTATGTACTGTATATTACCCTTTAATGTATAAGAATTGTATACATAATAATTGTATACATAATAAAAAAAATTGATCAACTGTTGACTTTTTATAGTATTTTTAAGCAGCTCATTGATAAATTGTTCTTAATGATAATGTTTTTTAAAGTCATTGGAGCAGTGTTGTACTCCACGTTTCAACACTTTCAATGCATTTCTCATTTCAGCACTTGTAGGAGGTGGCTCAATATCAAGAGATTCTCCATCTGACTCATTAGTTCCATCAACCTGTCATAATTATTTAAAATTTCGATCTTTTGTTTTAATGTAAAATCATTTAGCTTTTAGGTTTCCATATCGACAAGCTGCATGTAAATGAGCAAGATATAAAATGTGAATAAGCTCCTTCTCAGTTCCAATAAGAATGTGCTACCTTCTGCTTATCC